>VDFB02015163.1:0-24454 GCA_007258455.2 Sequoia sempervirens
TCATGCCTCAACCACTGATTTCAGAGAGACCTTCAGGAAGTTTAATGCTGGAGGACCAGCATTGGATTAAGTAGGGGGCAAATGATGAGTCCAAAATATGCTCATAATTTGGATATCATGGTGTACTTTTAATACCTCTACTTTTGATTATGGTTGTTTAACTCTCTTGAAACCTTTTATTGGGGGATATCCTATAGCAATACACTTTCATGTTCCTGCAGCCTATCATGTTGATATGTCTATATTTATTACCCTGTTTGACTTCCCAAATGACTGGTATAACGCATGTAGTTTTTGAATGATGAAATAGATTTAAATATGTGATTAATGTATGGATATTGTGTATGTGCCATGCACCTTTTCTTTCCCATTTGTTACCTTGTGTTTCGCAGGCTGTTGAAGAAAGTATGATCGAGTCAAGCGCAACTAATCTTGGCCTTGCAGTAAAGTCCATTTCCTGCACGACTTCGAGGAAGCTCTGGCGAAGACTCTTCGACTGAAACTGTTGGGAAGGATTTTAAATGACATTTAATCTGGAAAGAGTGGAGTGATAGATTCTCTCTGGATCGAGTTGAACAGATAAACTCATTTATGAAGTCTGTTCCTCAATTTTGGGATACATTTTATATCCACGTCTTTCTCTGTTAGGGTTAGTTAGTTAGTTGTTCTCCTGATTTAAAATAAGTGTTCCTCCTACGCGGGGGAACAAGAAGGAGACAGATAGAGAAGCAGATTATGTAAGAGTTAGAGTTATAATATGAATCAGAGTTTTTGTTAGTTTTCTGAAGCTGAACAATCAATGTAAATGATTTTACGTTATGAATAAAAGTTGATGGAGTTTTGAGCACAATCTTCTATGTAAATTAGTTGATGCTTGCTAAGGGGGCCCACTTAGTAAGTATCTATAGGAGAGTAGTTGTTTATTCTTTGTTAATCCAAGTTAGATTTCATTTTAGAAGTTTCAGCACAAGCTCATTCTTATATTGCTCCTACAGCATCGAGAATCCATCCTTGTGTTTGTTCCTGTAGCATAAGGCTAGTTTATAGTTTGTCTCTCAATTGTAGCTATTACGATTTCTGTTTTGGTTAGATTATGGTTGAGTTAAGAGAACTTTTCATTATCTTCCTGTACCATAGGTAGAATTTCCAAGTAGTTATTTTCAATAGGTTGTGACTGAAACCGGTTCTTAGTGCACATATAGTGTCGCTCCATTTAAAGTTTACGTTCCCTGGTTTGACAAGTAAATGAACGACCATGAAGAGGTATTAGTCACCTGCTAGAATGTCCAATTCCCAAGATAGGTTTTGCCGTGATTTTCATATCATTTTGTAGGTGCGACCAAAAACCACCATGGTTTCACCAAACAATAGGCATCAATAAAACCTATAAAAACCCATGCCTACCTCGTTGAAATGGTTAAAAAATACCAAAAAAGGCCTCTTACAGATGCTTTTACACCTGTCATAAGGCATCTTTCATGCATGAGCACTTGGGGTCCAAAAATAGAATATTTTGTCATAGGAATCTATCATACTGTCATAGCATCTTATGACAACTATCATGCATGTCATAGATGCTCTTAAAACACCCTATTTTGACCCAACAACCTTATTTTAGAAGATTACAAGGTGGGACGCCTAGTTATTTTGTCCTTTTCCAAAAGGATAAATGGTAACGGTAACACTGCATTTACATTATCTCTTTCACCACCGTTGGTAAAATAGTTTCACCTCTTATGGGTAAAAGTACAAAACACTTTAGGAGAATAATAAATTAAAGGATTTACAAGGTTTATGACACCTAAATCCTAACAACACCTGCTCCATCATGTTCTTCCTTACCATGACTAGCTTCAAAAAAACCCCATATGTGTTGGATATTATTTTCCTTATGAAATCTACATAACCAATAAAAAATTCTAGCATTTTTGAATTGACCCATGCAATTTTCTGACCATATGAGATGTTCTAGCATTTGAATTCCTCTCTTTTAAATTTTTATAAAATATATCAAAACAATATTGAACAAACTCAGATGAATGTAATCGATTATCACTTACATAAAAATAGTACTCTCAAAAAAAAATTCTATTATCTTCTCTACTATTATTTGCATGTCTATAAACAATATGAATAAATATAACTACTTGCACTGGATTATAATACTATGATTGAATCTCTTCTTGTGGAGCAAGAGTATAATTTTCAGTAAAATCAACAATTGACAATATAGTTCCAATTGGGAATATGTTTTTACATAAACAAAATTGATTATCAAGCCAATGAGCATACTGAGAGTGTTGAACATATTTAGGTACAATCTTATCTTTAAATTCTTTAATAAATGCATGCACACTAAATTTTTCCACAATAAGCTCACAACGTTTTCCAATTTTTCCATCTTTTAAAGAATACTTAACATTTTTTATTTTTTTTACATCCACCAATTTTTTTCCAAATTCATCTAAACTACTTTCATGCATACATTCTCCTAATAATGAAAAGTTACAACATCTATTGCATTCTCCAGAAATACATGCTTTTAAATAAAATAATTTTCTATTAAAGGGTTCACAAAACAAACCTGCTATAAAATATTTGATTCTTTCAGGTGGCATATTAATACCACAAATGTCCTGCATAATTTGGTTAGAATGAAAAGTGTATTGTATATATTGAAAACTATCATAATAATAACAAAATTGTACACAATTTTTACAACAAGAAGAGATTCGTTGCTTATTAATTCTAACATACCAAGGTTTACACTTTTCAAATGATCTTTGACTTATGTTAATATTCAATGGTAAGATTGAAGCATCTATTTTTTTTTTATATAATTCAGTTTGAGTCATATCTAAGACATGCTTTGGATAAGGTCCACAAATTTTGGAACCCACCCTTAATTTTAAGACATCTCTAATGTTAGGTGATACTCTTGTATTATCATGCCAAAATTTATCAATTAAAGATTTAGTTTCATTAGTTATTTTCATGTCTGATCTTGGGAGTCTACCACTAAAACTCCAACATTTATTAATTGGATCATTTTCAATACTTTCTCTTCTTTTAGCAGCTCTTATCAAATTTTTAGGATTTACTTAACATTCTTTTATTTAAAGTTGCTTTATCAACTAGACCAGTTGTTATTGCATGACGAGTTGCATTCTTATCTTTAGATCAACTTTTCTTACCTATAAAATTAATATTATTAGCAACACTAGATATGACTTGTTCTACTGAATCATCTTTCTTTTTTGATTTTTCAAAAATACCTAATTTTTCATCACTTTTCTCATTTTCGACATTCTCATCAATTGCACCATGAGTTGACATTGGAATCCTAATTTCATTCTATAAAAATATATATATTCTATTTCCATAAGTTCTATTTTTTCTCCAAGAAACTTTACCATGAAGGTTATCTAGCACATCTTTTTCAATTGTAAAAAAAAACATTTTCACCTTCATCCATACAAAGGGTTTCATTTTCATTCACACAAGGGGTTTCATTTTCATTTTCAAATGTAAAAGGGATTTCATTCTCATTTTCATCAATATGAGGGATTTCATTCTCATTTGAATTCTCATAAGATATAATTTCATCATTTTTTTGTTTTTGAATTGTTTCAACCCTAGAATTATTGATATCATCAATGGTGTATCCAAATTCACCTAAACAAGCAAGATAAATATTATCAAGACTTGGGTTTGAAAACATACCTGGATAGATTATTTGAATAGGTGCATTTTCCATATCATTGGGAGGTGGATTTGAAGACATACCTGAAGTTGTTTGCATAGGTACTATTTCCATATCATTCAAAGTTGAAGCTGAAGGCATAGTTGGGTTTCTCTCCATAATTGCATTTTCTTCCATATTCACCATCTCAACATTTGCATTATCTACATTCATTTCATCATTCATGGATTCCTCTTCAATATTTATGAAACTAGATGCTTCCAAATTTTTCATTTGATGAATCCTTTCTCTTTTATCCCTTTTTCTTTTTTCCTCCATTTCTTTATTTACTTGAATTTCTTCGGGTGTCATTAACTTTCTACATTTTTTTATTTGTCTTTTCTTTCATCTCATGGTTACCAAACTCTCTTTGATCACCAAACAAATGATTCAAGTAAACCTATTTTCAAATTTTCATCTCCTTCAAATATTCAAATAAAATTATGTAGTATGAAGATCCTTTCTTCTATAAACTTTGAAGTACAAAAACATCATGAATACATCCAAAAGTTCTTTTTTTCCAAATATTTTTGTAAAATGTTCTTGTACTTGATTCCACTTTAGAAAATTCAAACTGCACTTGTCTCTTCCAACAATTTGAATAGAATATGCCCTGCACAAGAAAAATTTGCAATAAAAAATTCAAAAAATGGCGCTTTCAAACCGTACTGCAGAAAAGGAATGTTGCAAAAAAACGTCATTTATTAGTATTTTCCAAATTAGGAAAAAAAAGTTATATAAGAAACGTATGTGTGTTCTATTTTAGGAATGAGTATGTGTTATATAACACATACATGTTACCTTTACCCAACGGGTAAATAGATAATGTGTATGCGTTATGAAACACGTACGTGTTTCATTTAAATAATGTGTACGCATTATTTAAAAATTAAATTCCAAACCCACATGTAGCCTTGGTTTTAGGACCAAGAAAGGCTAAGCAAACTAAGTCTTAACATTTGACCTGCAACTAAAAAAATATGGCAGACTGAAGAAGAATGTCCAACTTTGGCAATATGGTTGATGGACGTTTTTTTTGAATCAATCTATAAAATTAAAACTCATTAGGGAACATGATGTATAGTTTCTAAATATATAATTTTAATTAAGATTGGATTATGTTTTTTATTTTTTAATTAATTTATAAGCAAACTAATCCTTAAACTTGAAATATCAACCCTTTTTTTTTAATAACTTTTTTTTGGTTAAGTTTCTTGTAAAAAAAATTGTATGGCATCAATCTTCAGATAATTCTCTACATAATGAAAAAAAAGATTCAAAAAAAATTCATTTTAGGTCCAATTATGTTGTCCATACACATTGATTTTTAAAAACAACAATTAAGGCCAATAAAAATTCAATAAAAAAAAATATTCAACAAAAAATTACAAAAAAATTCCTCATCAATATTCATGTTGTTAGCTCTCTTTCCCCAAAAGGAATTAGCAAAATACTTTTATTTGGGTCAAAAAGTGGTGTTTGTACACGTGCATGGTATGGTAAAAAATGACTTTTAAAAAGTGATTTTTATAGATCCCTATCAAAATTTAATTTCTATAATCTGGGTATTTGAATAATTTACGTATTTAGAAACTAGATTCTAAATTAAAATTTTCATATTACTAACTTTTTTAAAGATTCATTGTGTAACTGCCTCAAATTTTTAGTCCAAGTGTGAAAAATTTTGAAAACTAGCAAAAGCACTTCCACTTTTTGAGCTTTTTGTGGACCCAACTTCTTGCATCAACCCAGATACCATTAAACCCTTAAACCCTATACCCTATACACTTAACCTTGGACACTCAACCTTGAACATTATCCCTCAACCTTCAAACCTATAGCCTATAGCCTATACCCTCAACCCTATACTTATGCCCTAAACCCTCAACCCTCATCCATAGGGCTTATACCCTCAACCTTAAACCATAGACCCTATATCTTACACACACAACCTTGAACATTATCTCTCAACTGTAAAATCTCAATCTTCTACCCTAATCCCTCAACCCTCAACACTATACGTTAAACCCTCAACCATCAACCCTTAAACCCTAAACCCTTAACCCTCAACCCTAAAGCCTCAGCCCTCAACCCTTAAACCTTCAACCCTAAAACCTCTACCCTCGACATTGTGCCTTAAAACCTAATCCCTCAAACCTTAAAACCTCAACCCTTAAACCCTTAATCCCTCAAACCTTAAACCCTTAAAAACCCTTAACTATCAACCCCTAGATACCCTTAAACCCTAGCCCTATACACTAAACCTTGGACACTCAACCTTGAACATTATCCCTCAAATTTCAAACCTCTACCCTATACCCTATACCCTCAATCTTATAAGTATTCCCTAAATCCTCAACCCTCATCCATATTCCTTATACCCTCAACCTTAAACCTTGAACCCGATATCTTAGACACTCAACATTGAACATTATCTCTCAACTATAAACTCTCAACCCTCCACCCTAATCCCTTACCTCTATACCTTAAATCCTTAACCGTCAACCCTTAACCCTAATCCCTCAACCCTATACGTTAAAATATAAACCCTTAACCCTCAACCCTAATCCTTCAACCTTCAACCATTAAACCATCAACCGTTAAAATCTCAACCCTCAAACCCTCAACCCTTAAACCCTAATCCATTAACCCTCAACCCTAAAGCCTCAACCCTTAAACCTTCAACCCTAAACCCTCTACCATCGACACTATGCCTTAAACCATAATCCCTTAACCCTTAATCCCTCAAACCTTAAACCCTTAAACCCTATACCCTATACACTTAACCTTGGACACTCAACCTTAAACATTATCCCTCAACCTTCAAACCTCTACCCTGCTCCACTTATAACAGCCAAGCCCATCAGAGCCTCGTCCATATGCGCTTATACCCTCAGCCTTAAACCTAAACCCTATATGCCGGGCGCCAACCTTGAACATTATCCCTAAACTATAAAATCTCAACCTCTATGCAAATCCCTCCACCCTGCTTGAATTCCTCAGCCCTCAACCCTGAAATCATTTCGGCCTCGCCACTTATAATATCAACCCTTAAACCGGGCCCTCTGCATCGCCATTCAAACTCTTTCCGGCCTGTGCATCGGCCTCAAAACCCTGTCGCCTCAACCGCTTAACCATATTGCTTTGAAAGCTCTTAACGCGGGCCTGGCTATGGCCCTTTAACCTTAAAGCCTTAAACCCTCAACCCTTAGAGCCCCTAAATCCTTTAATCCTCAATCCTAAAGCCCTATCCTAAAGCCTCAACCCTCCAACCCTTAAACCTTTAGGCCTAAACCCTGTCTCAAGGTTATACGTAGGCAATTTTGTAAACCCCACAATCCTTTAGCCGCTTAAATACGCCCGTCCTCAGGCCTTGAAGCCCTTAAACCCTCAAACTCTCAGCCCCTGGTGCCAGGCGCTAAACCCTCTCGCACATGCGCTGGCAGCGGACGCCAACCGCGCGGCATTGTCCTCATGTTTGGCATCACCATGCCTATACCCTCAACCCTATATTTATTACCTAAACCCTCAATCCTCATCCATATGCCTTATACCCTAAACCCTATATCTTAGACACTCAACCTTGAACATTATCCCTCAACTATAAGCTCTCAACCCTCCACCCTATACCCTCAACCATATACTTAAGCCTTAATCGCTCAATCCTCAACCATATACCTTAAATCTTGAAACCTACACCCACAAACCCTCTTCTCTATGCCCTATAACCTTGCCCTTATAATCTAAACCTTGAATATTGTGCCTCAACCCTATACATAAAACCTCAACCATATACATACAACCTCAACCATACACTCTCAACCCAAGTCACCCTATGCCTTACATACCCTCAATCCATATCATAAACCCTAAACCCAATATCGTAACCCCTAATCCCTATACCTTACACACTTAGTCTTATGCATCGGAACGATATTACATCCATAAACCCTCTGCACCAGGCTATTAGTTAGAAGCCCTAATCCCTCAACCACATACCTTAAACCCTAAGCCAAAACCTCAACCCTCAACCCTAAAAGAGCGGCGGGTCCGGTCATATATTACCTAATTGCGAACTCTTACATACATACATACAAGTGCATACATACGCGCATCATTACATACATACATATAAACATACATACATGTACATACATACATACATACATGCATTTGTACATACATACGTACATGCATGCATACGTACATACGTATGGGAATGCATACGTACATTGCATGCATGCATATGAATGCAATACGTACGCTTTTATTACATGCGCATTATGCCGCTACGTACAGCCAATACCAGGCGTACGTATGCGTACGTACAATGCGTACGTACGTGCTTCAATACGTGCAACCATACATGCATGCGAAATGCATGCAAAGCATGCGATTCATTCATACATACGTGGGATGCATGCATACGTACGTACGTATACGTACGGCGTGCGTACAATACGTACATGCATACGTATATGCGTACGTATATGCGTACGTATTGCGTACGTATGCAAACGTCAAACATGTAAAGGCGGACATAAAGGCGATTCCAAGCAAGACATAATGTGAGTGTTTTATAACGTGCTTGTGTTATGTCAAACTTGACAAACATCAGGTAAAATTTTGGAAAAAGGGAAAAACATGCAAAGCAAAACATAACGCAAGTGCATTATAATACACTCACAATATATGTTGCTTTTGGAATCCCCAAGCCTTAGGCTTGGGATTTGCTTTACAACCCAAAGGCTTGGAGTGCCTTCCCAACGTCCAAATATGTGTTTTTGCATATTCTACCAGATTTCGCATAATCTTCTTTGTGTTAACTATTATGTTTGCATGTGCTTCAAGGTAAAACAAATCAAACACCTAGGTAATGTTAGGCTTTCTTTTAGCTATTTAACGATGTAGTTTTTTTCACATTTTGACAATGTTAAGCCTGTCATCTTTAATTTCTTTTGTTTGTGTGTCTATTTTTTGGAAAAAACCAGTGTTTGGTATTTTTTCTTTATAAATTAACCATGTAGGACCCTAAATCTGCATTGGATAAAAAACAAAAACCATTAGTATTGTTAGTAAACAAAAGCAAACCAAAAGATCCCCTATAAGATTCATCTAATCACAAGAATGATACCAAAAAAACAAGCAAAACATAGAGAGGCATCATTCTAATGATCAAACTAGCATCTTATAGTGGATTGGTGTCACATGTGCTAGTGACCCTTTCCCAATCCTTGATTAATAGCTAAAATGATGAAATTGCTATAGATGATGGAGATGATGGAGTGAAATGGACAAGATCAAATCTCAAATGAAGAGAGTGACCTTGCAAGATTGTGGAGAGATTCTGGAGGGTTTGATAAGAGATGAAGCCTCTATTTTATAGATTTTCAAAATGCTAAGTGTTGAAGAGGGACCAATGTGGGACAAAGATCAAGCCAATAAGATAAGGCCACTTGTCAAGTGATGAGTGGTCAATGGATGTGCAAGATTTGGGAAGAGTGCCCATGAGAGGGAAAATTTGAATTCAAATTTGCAATGAATGCTGAGTTTGACCTTTGGAAGGGGACATGTAAGAGACATGTAAGGCCTCATAAATGCTCTGTTGGGTGTACATGTCCACTTTGGGGGAGATTCAAACTTGGAGAATATTCTTCCTTTATGCCAAGTTGAAAATAAAAATTTTGATAAATCAATTAAATGCAATTTCATGTGCAAGTGGCCAAATCTAGAGAATGCAAGTGGGTGAGATTAGCATTAGATTAGGATTAATTAGCTAGGATGATAATTAGGATGCTTAATGGTGTTTAGATGATTTTTACTTTTAGGATTTAAATACTTGATTTATTTAAATCAGAAAAGGATTGAAGATGCATTTTTGAGATTTTAATTAAATAAAGTTTGATTTATTTAATTAAACTATGATGTGAGCTTTTGATGATAAGAACCTGATTTACTAGGTGAATGGATGTGATGCATTTGATTTATTTATTGAGCGGATGAATATGCATAATGCTAATTTGACGTGTCTACAAACCATTCATTGAAATTTCAAATAAATTACATTTTTATAAACTAGACTCCATTCTATACACATTAAAAAAATGATTTTCAATTAGTTTTCAAATTTTATAGGGGTAGCATGGCCAAAGTTTTATTTTTCAAGGTGTGCCCACTTTGAAAATTAGTAAAAAATCAAATATTCATTAAAAAATTATCAGAAAAATCAAGCATAAACTACATGTTGTTAGCTAATTTCTCACTGAAGCGATTTTGAAAATACCAAAAAAAAGTTAACCTTTTGAGGGAGCCAAAAAAAACATTATGTTATGTTTTTTGACAAAAATAGCACCACTTTCTGTGGCTCCTTTTTTTGAACCCATTAATCTAGACCATTTAAAAAAAATAGTAGTTTAGAAAGTAGACTTGAAGCACTACAAAAATTGTTTTTGTTGCATCTTAAAATTTTGAGTGTAACTATGCTCAATTTCTCATCCAACGTCAGTATTTCCTTATTTCAAAAAAAAAATTGCCACTTAAGACCCCTTTTTGGCCCCCATCTTCCTACACTTACCCCATACTGGTTTGGAGTCTTCCATTCCAAACTTCTTCAACATTTCTTTGGCATACTTTGACTTTGAAATGAATATTCCTTTATCTATTTGATTGATTTGTAGCCCAAGGAATAAACTCATCTCCCCAAACATAGACATCTCAAAATATTTTTGCATCTCTTATGCAAACTTCTTACATATACATTCATTGCCTCCAAAAATGATGTCATCAACATACACAAATATAATCAATATTTTACCTTTTTCAACCTTAAATTAAAGATTACTATATGTGGTACCTTTATTGACTCCTTGTTGTATTAAATACTTGTCCAACCTTGCATACCAAGCTTTGGGAGCTTGCTTCAATCCATACAATTCCTTCTTCAATTTGTAGAACATATTAGGTTTATTTGATAATTGAAATCCTTTTGGTTGTTTCATATATACTTCTTGTTCAAAATCTCCATTCAAGAAAGCATACTTCACGTCCATCTGATAAAATTTGAAATCCTTTTGTGTCGCAAAAGATAAAAACATCCTAATAGCTTCCATTCTTATCACCAAGGAAAATGTCTCTTCAAAATCTATTCCTTAAACTTGTGAATAAACTTTACACGCAAGCCTTGCTTCGTTCCTTACTGTTACCAATTTTTCCCTATAGCTCAATTGGTGGAGTTGATTAAATTTTGTTATACCTTAAAGTGAGAGGTTCAATTATTTTTGCATGTGCATTAAGTGTTGATTGCACTATATTTATCGAGTACCAGTTGTACAAGTGTTATGAGGAAACTAAATTTCAGAAGTATTGCTCAATTCTTTGCAAACCAAATGGAGTACAAAAATGAATATACAAATGATTAAGCATATCAATTGCTTTCATTTATTTCATGATGCCATTCACATTACAATATTTCATTTGATTGCGAGAATGAAAATGTTGTTACATTTTTTGCAATTTGATGCATTTCTTTTCAGAATGAAAAGCAAAAAAAGAAATTTAAGAATCCACACAAGTTTTAGATGTCACTATCACAATGCATCATGAGAAGCATGCTACACTATTGAAGATGTAGGAAAAGAAATCACATAAGCATTAACATAATCATCATTTCCTGTGCTTTTGGTCGATGCAGAAGTGGTGCACCATCCTTCGTCCTCAAGCTTCGATCGACTTGTAAGAGAAGAGAGGGGTTGTTAGAGCTCTGACTATGAACATTCCTATATGAACCACCAACAATAATGTAAAATTTTGCTAACGATACATTGAAACAGTTACAAAAATGGGAGATGGATAGAAGAAAAGAAGGAAACATCATAATATATATATTTTTTTGCTAACATTGTTTGTTTCCTTGTGCAGGTATAGGAAAAATCATGAAGCTAATCATCTTATGAATACATAAGGCATGTGGAGTAAAACGAGCTCCCATAAGGGTAGAGCTTGGCATGTTGTGCCTCAGCATCAAATGAGGGCTGAATAGAGAGGTATAATCGTCATGCTCAATGGAATAGATACATTTCAATTATCACAGTAATCAAGCCCATTTTTACCCATAGCAATCAAATCTAATAATAGTGAAGTGAAATATATGAGTAAAAATGAAATCAATTCAAAAATAAGATCAACAAGTATTTCATTGCTTTTTAAAGTGAACATGCATACATAATTGCCTTGTCTCAAATCATCAGGTTCAACTGAAACAATGGATAAGCTTTAGAATATCATAAGAAAGTGCTCTTATTTCAAAACATCCTCATTATTACTGCCTAGAAGGAGCATAAATATTGGAACAAATTTCTACTTTAACAGAGAATGATTCATAATTCAAGCTAGGTAAAGAGTGAAGGCATGAAGAGCACCTTCAGCATGACAAAGTTTCTTAAATGAATGTAGCTCGGGACAACATCCCTTAGAAGGAAAAAAAAAAGCATAACATTCTAATTTTTCTTTTGATATTATGACAAGAATCAGTGCTCTAGGAGGAAACATTCATGGTGCATGATTTCATCGGTATGATTGATGCTAAGAAATAGTGCTCATGCTCATTTTCAGAATACAACTTCGACGGTGAACTTGCAATGATACTTGCAAGTATATTTTCTTTTCAGAAGCAGGCACATTGTGATAAAGTTTTTTCTTATGATAAACAAAATCTTAACACTTGAAAGGGAGTTTTACTTATTCTTTCATAGAAAGTGGGATCACAATGCACAACATACAATCATCAAAGCAGCAAGGCATTCTTGATATGAATTGGTACTATGTTGTTATGAAAGATGTTAAATGAATGTTATTCATTATGGGTTAAGCCCAGAAGATTGAGAGTTTTTCTTCTATTTTTTACAAATTCCCATATGATATTTCAATTTAAAATATAGATTCCTCCTTGCTACAATGAACCCATATGAGGACTTTTGTCAGACATAAAAAAAATCCATGTAATAATATTATGGGTTGAGCTCGAGTTTTGGAGAGGTCAAGGATAAGCATTATTTCTTCAAAATACCATAGGATATTTTTCTAGAAATAAAAAATACATGTAATACATGTTGTGGGTTGAGCCTAGTAGATACAAGAAAATGCAAAAATGTAAAAGGAGTTTTCTGCATTAGAAAACAGAGTTTCTCTTTTGAGATTGTGTGAAGATAATGGGAAATACAGTAACTTCAAATGCTCAAAATGGACATGACAGGTCACGCATGGAGAAGTCTTCCTTCTTCTTAAAGATAGAATATCCATATGAGAGTTTGAGTAGAAAATGCAAACGAATAGGAAGAAAGCCATTTTAAAGTTGTGACAGCATTTTGAGTTCACAAAAGTGCAGATTGAGAACATACATGACACGGCTTGTGTGATGACCTACAAATTTATAAATAGAAATCCTCTTTTGTAGAAATAAAAGCTTTCATAAGCTTTCTTTTGAGTGGGAAGCAAACAAACAAATCAAACTTACAATTTTATGCTTGAGAGAGGAACAAGCATGCTGCAACCAAGCTCTCATAGAGCTTCCAAATGCAAGGTCGAGCTCACTCTCATGGCAGCCAGTGAGAAAGGAGAATACATAAATTCAAAGATGCGTCATAAAATATGTTATAGTCATGGCCTGTGAGGCTACTTTTCTCATCAAAAAGACCCAAGGAACAATGAAAATGTCATTCAAAACTTACCATGAGTATTGGAGGCCAAGTATCCTCAAAATCAAAGGATTGGAGGCTCGAATGGAGTCTCAAAACTGAAACCCTAGCATGGTGGTGGAACATTTTCCTCTCAACGGAGCTGTCTTTCCAAAGTGGCAAAGTGTGAAATGGTGATTTTAGGGTTTGCATTGAAGTTTTTTTCTTCTTCCCTAATTCGAACTTAGGGTTTTCCATAGTTTAAATTATCAAACTTAATGCAATTTCTTAGATGGCCAAATTTCTTCATGCCTAGGTTCTTAAGTTAGGTTTTGATTTATTCCCAAGTGCCTTGGTTTATCGATTTTGAAGAAATCAATTAAATATAAATGTTGAAAACATTGGTGCCTTGGAGAATATTTTCATGCCTTAGGTACTTTTCTTTTATTGATTTTTTTAGAAAATCAATTGGGATGAGATAATGCAATGGTGGTTAATATGCATTATTTTTATGATTTTTTCTAAGAAAAATAAAAATTATAAAGGAGATTAAGTTGTATTTTTGCAAATATTTCCAAATCTTAAATTGAAAAATTAATTCAAATTGAGAAAATACAAAAGCTGCAGATCTTGTAAAGGAGGAATAAAATAATGCTTTATAAATTGTTTTATTTCTTTGCTATTTTTAGCATATTGGTGAGTGATTTTTTTTCTTGGTCGGATTTGAGCTTCTTAGTAAAGAGATAAGGTGTTTTATTTGCTTTTAAAGCAGATTTCACCTATTTTCAGAGGCCTTAGGGTATGCACATGCAAAAAGTGTGAATTTTTCACCTTTTTACCTCATTTTTGGGCAATTTTAGATGCTTTTCCTTGAGCTTTCTTCTTGAGCTTGGATTAGGGTTTTGAGATATATCTTGAAGAAAAACTTAGTGTTTATCTAAGTTGGGATTATGTTTTCTTGCTTTGACAAATTATGAGAGCTTGTAAACCTTTTGTACTTAGTTTCAAACTTTGGCATACTCCTTCAGTTCAATAAAAACAACATTCCTATCTTCATTTTTTGTCTCTATTTGCAGTTTTAGTATGATGTCTACATTGTGATTTTTTTTACAGATCCTTTTCATGTCCTATTATTGCATATCATTGATACAGAAATTTCATTTAATGCAGGTTGCATGCTGTGTTTAAGTCTAAACCTTCATGCAAATCAATTATGTATTGGGTGTTCATGAGAGATTGTGGATTCATTGTTGTTTTTTTTAATACTATCTATGGGTAGAATATCAAAGTCACCATTAAGTTTTTTGGAATCATATTAGATAATTTTTACATTCCAATCATATTTTCTATCCCTTTTCCCAGAAAATCATTTAGAATAGGATTCGTCATTTAGAGAACCAACTCACTTTGGAGATTCCATTTTCACATAGATCACCCACATCTGAAAAGGGTTTCCATGTTTCATCAGATATTTTGATTTATGCAAATCTAACAAATGGTGCATATCTGATTGAAAATAGTTTTTAGCACACCAAGAGGGACTTTGAAAGTTTGTTTCAGAGGAAAATTTCAAGATTTTAAGTTGTTGTTTTGGTATGCACAACAGAGCTTTAGCCTTTGTAGGTGGAAAACAACATACCTAGTGACTCTATTCTCTTATTTTCAAGTAGATCTAGTGTGAACAACAAAAAAAAGTCCACATATTGAAGGGTTGGGTATTTCTTTAGTATTTTCATCCTTTGGAAGAAAATTCATCAAAAACCATGGCGACTCCAGGGAGCTTTTTCTAGTTTCAAATGATCAAGTGTTGGTATGCTCTTTAAAGATTTTGATTTTTTCTTGTTTTTTAGCCTTTGAATGAACAAGCATGTCAATATTCCATGATAATATGACATACCATCCACCATATCATGAAAATCAGGATTGCTTCTCCATCTTCATATCAACCATATTAGCATAATCATGCTACCAGTTTTGATTCCATGACTTCTCAAAACCAGCATACCCAATATAGTTACCACCCACCCACCCCTACCCATTTTTCATCTAGCCCTCATATGTTCAAAATCAGTCCCAAGAGATTCAAGACATGAGCTTCAGAGATATGTGAAATAGAAAACTGAAAGCAGTACAATGCACACCAAGGGGAGATTGTAAGTATAAAGAGCACGTTGCTTGATTACATGACTTAGTTGGAGGAGATCAAGAAGTAGCATGAGTATAATTAGCATCGGAAGGAGCTAGATTATCAAGCCTATCTTCATGAGTAGGAGCTAGAAGCCCAAAGAATACAATTTAAGGAGGATTTGGAGAGGGAGGCAGTTGCACAAGTGAAGCTTATGCTTTCTTAGTTTCAAAGGAATGAAGCCCAAACAACTCATGCCATGTCAGGACACCCTATTCAAGAAGAGGTTCGTGAGTTTAAATTCCCAAGTTTTATGAAAAATGAGCCTCCTAACCCTCCTAAGATAAAAATTCATGGTTTTAGAGATCCTTTACCTTTGCAAGAACCTAGGTTGGAACATTCTGAAATTGTTATGCTTCAAAACCAACCTATTGAATAACCTTTTTTTCTCTCCAAGAAATTGGTTTTGAATGCAAACAAACTCCTCAAAAAATCAAAATCCCAAGTTTCAGAATTTTTTATTTTTCTGAGGAGCCTATTGGCATTCGAGATCAGTCCATTAGGAAACAACCTCTTTTTCTCCAAGAAACTCCAAAAATTCCCCAAGTTTCCCAACTAGATAAATTTGATTGTCCTGCCACTATTTTCCTTTATGAGAATAGACCTATTGTCTTACAAAATGACTCATGCACCATGGAAGAAGCTAGAAATGTAAATTTATTGCATATAGCTATGGAGGAATATCTATTAGAGCAACAAAAGATCGAACCAAAAAGGAATTCTCATGGTGAATCTATCAATGTTTGCACTAGAGAGCTTCCTTGTTTGTTAAAGGAGGATAATTTTTTGGAAAATCAACTAGTGCAAGAGGTTAATTCACAGCAAAAGGTTGTTGTTGATTGTTCCCTTTTATTAGTTGATCACATGAGTGCCGCATGTACAACAAGGTTTGATTCATTGGAGCAATAGAATATCGATGATTATTTTGAGGTTTCTAGTTGGTACAGTGATGAGGAGGCTATGGCTGAAGAGCTACAAACTCCAGATCAAAGAATGGTTGATAGTTCACAAGTTGTGACTGATTTATTTGATGAATTACCATTTTTTTTAAAGATAGCACGCAGGTCCCCAACTTACCCGTTGATTTGGGACAACCAAAAGGTATTACAGAAAATGATGTACAGTTGATTCATAAGTGCAAGGATGAGGTTGAAACCTCAATTCAGTTTGAGGAGCAAAGTGACACTCTTGTTTCCAAATCTAGCATGCTTGATTGTCAAGACCCTGATTGTTTAATAGCTTGTAGATATATTGCCACTCTATTGAATTCTTCTAGTGACCAAATGCCTAGTTCTAAGCAGCAAAATGATGAAAGCCATTTAGGAAAAATACCGATCCATAAGAAAATAAATTAGGGCATCTCAGTTATGGAGGAGCACGAGGTTGAATGCATGATTCAACTAAGGCAAGAAGCAATTGTGGTTGGCGAGGCAATTGACAAGAGTGGAATCAAAGGAAACAGTTCCAATTTTGTCTTGTCGATGGGATGTCCAATTAGACACATTGCTAAAATGGAGGCTAACAAGAAGGTTCCCATCATGGTTGAGTCCAAGCATGGAAGTACGGCTGAAGGAGAACAAACTCAAGTCACTTTTCCACTTCGAGTTAGTAATGATTATATTCCATATGAAGAGGTTAGTAAGCTTGTATATGTTCTTCAAGGTGTGGTATAACTATCTCATGGCATTTCATCCTTTGTTATTTTTCATGTAGTTGTCCAAAATCATGTCCAACATCAAATATTATGTAGAAAGGGAAGCTATTTCCCCCAATCAATGAATGGTTTTGTTTGACCAACTACTTTGGCTAGTTAGAGTAGGTTAGAGTTAGTGTTTTCCACAAATAAGTGTGTTATGCACATTTCATTTCAGTAGTTTTCTTTTCCCTGAGCATTGTTGCGCATTTTTTGGTTAGCCATCAGGGCCTATTAGTTTGCTTTTTGTAGTGTTTATTTTTGTTTTGTTGTTGTTTGGAGTATTGTTGTTTGAATTTCTGAGTTTCATGAAGGGGCAGATTTGACTCTGCACAAAATGAGGTTTTAAAAGGAAATTGATCTAATGCTTAGCTGGTAAGCATTTAGCGGAAATCGCCAAAAAGTTAACAATTTTTCAATGTACAACTCAATTGGTGGAGCTGATTAAATTTTGTTATAACTTAAAGTGAGAGGTTCAGTTATTTCTCCATGTGCATTAAGTGTTGTTTGCACTATATTTATCGAGTACCAGTTGTGCAAGTATTTTGAGGAAATTGAGTTTTAGAAGTATTGGTCAATTCTTTACAAACCAAATGGAGTACAAAACTGAATATACAAATGATTAAGCATATCAATTGCTTTCATTTATTTCATGAGGCCATTAACATTACAATATTTCTTTTGATTGCGAGAATGCAAATGATGGTACATTTTTTGCATTTTGATGCATTCTTTTCAAAATGAAAAGTACAAAAAGAAATTGAAGAATCCACACAATTTGTGGATGTAACTATCACAATGCATCATGAGGAGCATGCTACACTATTGAAGATGTAGGAAAAGAAATCACATAAGCATGAACATAATCATCATTGCCCGTGCTTTTGGCTGATGCAGAAGTGGTGTACCATCCTTCGTCCTTGAGCTTCGATCGACCTGTAAGAGAAGAGAGGGGTTGTTAGAACTTTGATTATGAACATTCCTATATGAACCAACAAAAATAATGTAAAATTTTGCTAACGATACATTGAAATAGTTACAAAAATGGGAGATGGATAGAAGAAAAGAAGGAAACATTATAATAATATATTGTTTCTGCTAACATTTTTTGTTTCCTTGTGCAGGTATAGGAAAAATCATGAAGTTGATCATCTTATGAAGACATAAGGCATGTGGAGTAAAACGGGCTCCCACAAGGGTAGAGCTTGGCATGTTGTCCCTCAGCATCAAATGAGGGTTGAATAGAGAGGTATAATTTTCATGCTCAATGGAATAGATACATTTCAATTATCAAAGTAACCAAGCCCATTTTTCACCCATAGCAATCAAATCTGATAATAGTGAAGTGAAAGATATGAGTAAAAATGAAATCAATTTAGAAACAGGATCAAGTATTTCGTTGGCTTTTAAAGTTAACATGCATACATTATTTCCTTGTCTAAAATCATCAGTTTCAATTGAAACAATAGATAAGATTTAGAATATCATAAGCAAGTGCTCTTATTTCAAAACATCCTCATTATTACAGCCCAAAAGGAGCATAAATATTGGAACAAAGTTCTACTTTAATAGAGAATGACTCATAATTCAAGCTAGGTAAGGAGTGAAGGCATGAAGAGCACCTTCAGCATGACAAAGTTTCTTAAATGAATGTAGCTCGGGACAACATCCCTTAGAAGCAAAACAAAAGCATAACATTCTAATTTTTCTTTTGATATTATGACAAGATTCAATGCTTTGGGAGGAAACATTCATGGTGGAGGATTTCATTGGTATGATTGATGCTAAGAAATAGTGCTCATACTCATTTTCAAAATACAACTTCAACGGTGAACTTGCAATGATACTTATAGTTATATTTTCTTTTCAAAAGCAGGCACACTGTGATAAAGGTTTTTTATGATAAAAAAAATCTTAACACCTGAAAGGGAGTTTTACTTATTCTTTCATAGAAAGTGGGATCACAATGCACAACGTACAATCATCAAAGCAGCAGTGCATTCTTGATATGAATTGGTACTATGTTGTCATGAAAGATGTTAAATGAATGTTATTCATTATGGGTCAAGCCCAGAAGATGGAGAGTTTTTTCTTCTATTTTTTACAAACACCCATATGATATTTCAATTTAAAATACAGATTCCTACTTAATAAAATGAACCCATATGAGGGATTTTGTCAGAAATACAAAAATCCCATGTAATAATATTATGGTTCAAGCTCAAGTTTTGGAGAGGTCAAGGATAAGCATTATTTCTTTAAAATACCATAGGATAGTTTTCCAGAAATAACAAATACATGTAATACATTGTGGGTCGAGCCTTGTAGATAAAAGAAAATGTAGAAAATGTAAAAGGAGATTTTCTTCATTACAAACCATAGTTTCTCTTTTGAGATTGTGTGAAGATAATGGGAAATACAATAACTTCAAATGCTCAAAATGGACATGATAGGTCGCGCATGGAGAAGTCTTCCTTCTTCTCAAAGCTATAATATCCATGTGAGTTTGAATAGAAAATGCAAATGAAGAAGGAGAAATCCATTTTGAAGTTGTGACAACATTTTGAGTTCACAAAAGTGTAGATTGAGAACATACATGGCACAACTTGTGTGATGGCCTGCAAAGTTATAAATAGAAATCCTCTTTTGCAAAAATAAAAGCTTTTGTAAGCTTTCTTTTGAGTGGGAAACAAACACATAAATCAAACTTACCATTTTATGTCTGAGAGAGGAACAAGCATGTTGCAACCAAGCTCTCACAAAGCTTCCAAATGCAAGGTCGAGCTCACTCTCATGGCGGCTAGTGAGAAAGGAGAATAGATAAATTCAAAGATGCATCAGAAAATATGTTATAGCTGCGGCCTATGAGGCCATTTTTCTCATCAAAAACACCCAAGGAACAATGAAAATGCCAGTCGAAACTTACCATGAGTATTGGAGGCCGAGTATGCTCAAAATCAAAGGATTGGAAGCTCGAATGGAGTCTCAAAAATGAAACCCTAGCATGGTGGCGACACATTTTTTTGTCAACAGAGTTGTCTTTCCAAAGTGACAAAGTGTGAAATGGTGATTTTAGGGTTTGCATTGAAGTTTTGTTCTTCTTGTGCCCTAATTCAAACTTGGGGTTTGCCATGGTTTAAAATATCAAACTTAATGCAATGTTGTAGATCGACAAATTTCTTCATGCCTAGGTTGTTAAGTTAGGTTTTGATTTATTCCCAAGTACCTTGGTTTATTGATTTTGAAGAAATCAATTAAATATAAATGTTGAAAAAATTGGTGCCTTGGAGAATATTTTCATGCCTTAGGTACTTTTCTTTTATTGATTTTTTAGAAAATCAATTGGGATGAGATAATGTAATGGTGGAGATTAATATATATTATTTTTTATGATTTTTTCTAAGAAAAATAAAAATTGTAAAGGAGATTAAGTTGTATTTTTGTAAAGATTTCCAAATATTAAATTGCAAAAATAAGTCAAACTGAGAGAATATAAAAGTTGCAGATCTTGTAAAGCAGGAATAAAAAAATGCTTTATAAATTGTTTTATTTCTTTGCTATTTTTAGTAGATTGGTGAGTGATTTTTTTTTCTTGGTTGGATTTGAGCTTCTTGGTGAAGAGATAATTGATAAGGTGTTTTATTTTCTTTTAAAGTAGATTTCACCTATTTTTGGAGGCCTTACGGTATGCACATGCAAAACGTGTGACTTTTTTGCTTTTTTGCCACATTTTTGGGCAGATGTAGATGCTTTTCCTTGAGCTTTCTTCTTGAGCTCGGATTAGGATTTTGAGATATATCTTGAAGAAAAACTTAGATTTTTTCTAAGTTGGTATTATGGTTTCTTTCTCTGACACATTCTAAGAGCTTGTAAACCTTTTGTACTCAGTTTCAGACTTTGGCATATCTTTAATTTATGTCTCTATTTGCAGTTTTAGTATGATGTCTACATTGTGATTTTGTTTACAGATCCTTTTCATGTCTTATTATTGTAGATCATTGATACAAAAAGTTCATTTAATGCAGGTTGAATGTTGTGTCTATGTCTAAACCTTCATGCAAATCAATTATGTATTGTGTGTTCACGAGTGATTGTGAATTCATTGTTGTTTTTTTTAATACTGTTTGTGGGTAGAATATCAAAGTCACCATTAAGTTTTTTGGAATCATATTAGATAAGTTTTACATTCCAAACAAATTTTCTATCCCTTTTCCTAGAAATCATTTAGAATAGGATTCATCATTTGGAGAACCAACTCACTCTGGAGATTCCCTTTTCACATAGATCACCCACATCTAAAAAGGATTTCCATGTTTCAACGGTATTTTTATTTCTGCAAATATAACAAAGGGTGCATATCTGATTGACAACACTTACCACTTCTCCATTCTCATTTAGTTTGTTTCTGAATACCCACTTAGTACCAATTGTGTTCTTGTTTGCAGGTCTTGGGACAAGTTCCCAAGTATATTTCTTCTCAATCTGCATAAGTTCTTCTTTCATTGCTTTCATCCAATGTTCATATTTAGATGCCTCAACCACTATCTTAGGTTCAAATTTAGAAAGTAGACACAAATTTACCTCTTCTTCAATAGCTTTCCTTCTTTTCAACACACCTTTGCTCTTGTCTCCAATGATTTATTCTTCAGAATGATTTATTTGCATATAATTGGGGGTTTTAGGGATCTTTTCTGAAGCTTCTTCCTCTTCATCCTACACTTCTTGTTCCTTAGCTTTTTCTTCTACTTCTCTAGTGATTCCATGCAGTTCATATCCCATCTATCTGCCCAGATTTTCCAGAGTTTTCATCAACTGATGATTACATCAGCAGTCGCTGCCAACACTGTTTGTAGCGTAAGCTTTCGCAGCCAGAATTATCCAGGAAGATACGTAATGGACAACCGCATGATCAGAGCGTTACAAGTTTTCATCATCTCTTCCTAATGCGCATTGCTCGGCACTCAAGTACTCTACGGCCGGAATCGCTTCATCCGCTCAGCAAAGTCTTGCATTTTCTTTTTTATGAGACTCTATCAAATTATATAAACAATAGTATGAATTGATTCTCTTAATAGACTTACGGTAGGTTAACTTCTTTCATCATAGTCCTTGCAACTTTTGAATTGTATTGTTTTTCCTTTCAACCGCTCCATTTTGTTGAGTCTTAGGGGAAAACAAGTGCTCTTTATTCCATGATTCTCACAAAACATGTTAAATTCATTGGAGGTGAATTATCCACCTCTATCAAACCTCAATTATTTTATCTTCATATCCATCTCATTCTCAACCATAACTTTAAATGCTTTGAATCTATCTACATTTAGAATTTTTTCTCCTAAGAAAAATGGCCATAATGTCATTCTAGAATAATCATCAATCAAAAGCGCCAAATACCTATCACCTTGGAAAGAATTCTCACTTTAATGCGGGACCACAAAGGTTTGCTTATGCAGATTCCAACAATTTTGGTAGAAGATTGTTCTTTACCCTTGAAACTTCTTCTTGTTTGTTTTCCAAAGTGACAATCTTTGCAAACAACATTGATAAGCATTCCAATCCTTGGCAGATCTCTCATTGTTTGAACTGAACTAATTCTAACCAAGTTATCAAAATTGATGTGACACATCCTCTTATGCCATAATCGGCTTTCATTAATCTGAGTCATAAAACAATGGCCATCAACACCCTTGAGCTTATAAACATTTTCATCTATCCTCTTTGTAGCAGCAATGAAAATTCTAGACCCTTTTCCAATTTCACATCCATTGTCCTAAAACATAATAGTATATCCTTTGCTACACATTTTACCAACACTCAAAAGGTTATAGCTTAAACCCTTGACATATTAAACATCATCAATATCATGCTTGGCATCAAAATTGATTGAACCTATTCCACAAATCTTAGAACCTCAATCATCACCAAATCTAACAATTCCTCCATCATACTTCTCAAGTTTAATAAACTTACTCTTGTCTCTGATCATATGATTAGAGCAACTATTGTCAATAATCCAATAGCTCTTTCTTGTCTAGCTTGAAAAGAAGATACCAACGCACCTTTAGTTTTATCCTTTATCTCTGGAGCAATTTCCTTCACACATCTTTCAAAGTTAGTAGAAACAGATTCAACTTTTAAAGCCATGAACAAGCTTTCATTATCATAATAATCTCCATGTAATCATATTCATCATAATAAATACTTGCATCTTCTCTAACATAATAGCTTTTCTTGATCATCTTACCTTTTTTTCCCTTATTCTTATGGTTCACAGTTCTGTTTGGACATTTTGAAGCATAGCAACCTATTTGTTCACAACTGAAACATTTGAAAGGTAATTTACCTTTGTACTTACTTGTGCCCTTTTTCATCCATCTCGCAAAGTTAGATTCTACATCATCAAGATCATCCCAATCTGAACCTTAAATCTTCTTTTATTTTCCAACCTTAAAAGTAGTCTCAACTTTTGCACCATTGTTAGTACCAAACTCTCTCATCTCAAATGCAGTTAAAGAGCCATACAATTGATCTCTAGAATACTAATCTAGATTTTGAGATTCCTCAATAGCAGAAACTTTATAACTATAAGCTTTAGTGAGGGTTCTAATAATTTTCTTTACCACTTTAGGTTCTTTGACCTTTCCTCTAAGACCTCTGATGGAACTCACCACTTCATCTACCCTCTGCATATAGCTTGTAATGTTTTCATCTTCAGTTAGCTACAAGTTCTCAAATGTGGTTTTCAAGTTTTGCATCTTAGCTTGTTTGACCATATCATCTCCTTCATAAATACTTTCCAACTTATACCAAATTTCTTTAGCAGTTTTGAAATCCATAACTTTCATTAATTTAGAATTTGCAAGACTACTCAAGAGAACAAACCTTTCTTTACCATTTGTTTCACAAGCCTTGATCTCATCACTTATGCTCATTTCATTTGTAGTTATGGTCTATTGATTCTTCACTGACCATCAGAAATCATATCCAAGGTATACCAAATAGCCTTCCATCTTTGTCTTCCAAAATGCATACTCTGTGCCATCAAACATAGTGATCTCTTTCTTGTTCGCCATCCCAGATCTGCATTAAGTGATTAAGATTTTCTCTAAGGAACCTTGCTCTAATACCAATTGTTGAATGAACAAGACAACTAAGATGGGGGT
>VDFB02015164.1:0-29257 GCA_007258455.2 Sequoia sempervirens
AACCAAGTCCTCTTGGATTTGTCTAGGTTTTGTCAAAAATGTTGGAGGAGACTTGGGTATTACAGGGTTGTCTTCATGCATTTTTCATAAAAATATGGTTCTGGATTAGGGTTTATAGGTTATGGTGTAAATAATTTTAGAAAAATAATAAATTCATAAAAAATAATCTATATTTTTTCAAATGCAAACATAATTTGGTTCCAAAACAATAAAATTTAACACTTACCTCTTCTATGGTGTGGCATTATCAATATCCTTTCCAAATTTACAAAGCACAATCATGCTTTGGAGAAGATCAAATGAAGAGGGATTTTTGTGGGTCAAGGCCATAGGTTGCAAATATGAAGGTATATTTTATTTTTTCTTTTAAATTTAAAAAACACACTCATGTTATGCTGAGCATAAAACACAAACATGTTTTGGTGATTCCAAATTGTGCTCAAGTTTTATGCTCAACACAATGTGAGCATGTTTTGTGGTCTTCACAATAACATGAGCACATTTTTATCAAAATATTTTATTTGGTACATGTTTTATATACCAATTCCATGCACTTGCCTTTTATTATCTTGATCATGAGAGGTACAAGGATTACTATGGATTTTAAAATTATTATTAGGGGGAGAAGTTAAATATTTCCCCCATTGTTAACACTAGTTACTTATATCATTTTATTATTAATCAAATCTTGCACCTTATTCTATAAAAAAATACAATGTTGTTTCACATGCCCTTGAACTTTATGAAATCAATATAAAGTATGTTCATCATATCCATATGCAATTTTCTACATGGATGAAATCAATTGTCTGATGGGTGGAAAAGTAATCATATTAGCACGAATGAATTTTGAAGCACTTTATCTAAAGGCTCATATAATTCATAATATCAGATGTAGTATCCACATGTTGAGCACTAGGTTTGTTCTCTTTTCTTGTCATTTCCCTTTTGAAAATTATTTTTATTTTAAAAATTTGAAGGATAAGAATACATAAAAAGAGTAGGAGAAGAGTCATGTTTCAAAATATTAAAATCTATTAACTTTATTTAGATACATTCTTTACATGAGCAAATAAATCCATGAATGAAGCATAACTATTCAAGTATATTATACCCTTAATAAGTGAGCACAAATCCTTAATAAAGATACTTGGTAAATCATAATTAGGAAGGTGATGTTGCATCTTAAAGCACATAATAATTGGAATAAAATTGTGTAATCATTAAAGAATTTATTAGATCCATGAGCACATTCAAATAAATCTAAAAATGTAGCCTTTATACCCCTGACCACTTGGAAACGATTAAAGAATGATTTGACAAATATTGAAAAAAATGAATAGAAATGGAAGGCATAAAGAAACTATGAATAACATAATCCTTCAAATTTTATGCAGAAAAATTAGGCCAATAACTTCACTTCATATAGAAAGTCTCAGCATGCAATTTGAAAATATTGTATATACATGTTAGGGTCACCCTTCCCATTATACAACTCAAAATAAGGTGCCAAAAAACCCACTAGTAAAGCATGTTTACCTATTTCGAAGACAACTAGGGTGTTGTGTCTTGGAATATACTCTTCTAAATTTTGGCCATTAGAGATAGCCTTAAGTTGAAAACCTGCATCATCTAGATTCTTCACAAATACATCAAGGGTAGAGGTAGGAATGATAGCTCTCAGAGTTTAGGAAATAATGTATATGTAGTGTAAAATGGATGGGGGATAATATGGAAGGAAATAAGATAAGAAGGAAAACAATGCTATATGGTAAAGATAAAGTTAGAACATTAACATGTTGAGATTGAGGAATAACACTAATTATATAAGAACTATAAGGAGTAATCTTATCCCAATATATTTTGAGAAATACTTGAACCAAATGGTGTACTAAGGAGAAAATTACGTGAAGAATCAACTATGTAGAAGATATAACATCAGTAAGCTCTCTTGAAAAATAAATTTTGTAGTGGCAAATAATTATTGTTTATCAATATGTGTGACATGTTTGTAATCCTCCTTATGGTGATTAACATTTTTATTCATAGGAAATTTTTGGTTTTCTTGATGGATATTAGGATCCATAGAACCCATAAGTGTATCTTGATCAGTGACATGAGATGCCATAATAGGATTGATAAGACAATTTCTTCTCAAAGGGAAAGGATGATATCATTGATACTTTATGAGAAACATAATACAAAAGCCCTAAAGGGTGAGAAAATAGTCACAAGATAAGGGTGCTAATATAAATCTTGGAAAATCATGCTCTTAGTTCTAGAAAATAAAATAGAAATTATAAAATCCCTAAATTAAAAAACATAGGGGGTGTAAGATATATTGGGTTCACCAAAATGAAAAGAAACATAAATAAGTATAATGTAACCTTTTCGAAAGTAAATAATTCAATAATAGTCAAATTCACCCTAGAATATTTGACTTGAGATAGTAAATCAAAATTAGGAGAGTAGACTTTTCAAAATAACAAAGAAAGGTTAGGGTTACTTAGATTTAGGTGTGATGTGATGGTTTTGGACTAGAAACTATTATCTTGTGATCAAAATAATACTTGGATTCAGCTCTATGATGCTTAGTTAGATGAAAATTTAAATTTTCTTTGATAAGTGGTGAACTCTTAGTAAAGTCATTCTTTTTTAATTTTGTTGCATGAAATTGAACTTTATGTGTAGACTCAACTTGAGAAAATGTTACATGAAGTTGAATTGGAAAGTATTGTAATCTTGAAACTAGTTTGCCTTTCCTTTGAGTATGTAGAATTACAACAAGGAATTGGTGGTGTTTATAAACACCTTTGAGGAGTTTTCTAAGTGAGTGTCATATTAGATCCTTAGTCAAGCCACTAGGCATGCTAATTCAATCTCTTGTGAATAAAAATAAAGATAACAAGAAATATTGTAATATGCTTATCTATTGATATGTATGCAAATGTTAAACAACTTAAGGCTCAAGTATATGAGATAAAAAATCCACATAAAAAAGTTTAATTAAGTAGGTGAATGCTAGGGGAGGCCCCATTTCACATGCCAAGTGTCAAGATCATTTTGAGCTACAAGCTTTTGACAAAGTCTCTTAAGAGACCTATGTGCAAAAATTTATCAAACTATGATGTAGTGATTCTCAAAATCTATGGGACCTATAGATTTTCTATTTGAACCTAAAGATGTGCATAGGGTCCCTCCACAATAACCTCTCTCGATTTTTATTATCTCGAAAACTTTTGACCATGGTGATGATGGTTGCAGTGTTTCAAAAAACATCATTTTCTTTCAACACAACCTTTGCCGACATCCACATTTTTTCTTCACCTCATGAGACCCAAATGAGTATATCAACATGTTGGGGTGGGTGGGTGAATTCTAAGAGAGGATCCATTTGATACCCCAAGTGTCTCAATTGTTTTGGGCTATAGACTTCCAACAAAGTCTCTTAAGAGATTTAAGTGCAAAAAATATAAACTATTATGAATTGGATCATAAAATCTATGGATCCTATTGATGTTCCATCTATACCTATAGGTGCATGTAGGTTCCATCCATGATAACCTCTCTAATTTTTTCTTATCTTGAAACCATTTGGTCATGGAGATGATGGTTGCAATGTTGTAAAAATAATAATTTGCTTTCAACACAAACTTTCTAGGAGCCATTTTTTGTCCTTTACCTTGTGTTCCCTATCAAAAAACACTAAAAATTTTGGTGGGTAGGTGAATGTTAGGGGATTACTTGTTTTTCACCCTAGGTGTTCCAATAATTTTGAGTTACAGGGTTCCAACAAAGTCTCTTAAGATACTTAAGTGCAAAAAAATATCAAACTATGATAGAGATGTTCTTGGAATCTATGGAACCTATAATTATTTTTTTCTAAATCTACAAGTGTATGTAGGGTCCCTCCAAAATAACCTCTCTTATTTTTTCTTATCTAGAAACCATTTGATTGTGTCGACAATGATTGCAATGTTGTAAAAAAATCATTTTTATTCAACACAACGTTGCCAAAAGCCACATTTTTCTTTCTTCACCTTTTGTGGACCAACTAAATCTACCATCACATTAAGGTTGGAGTGTGAATTCTATGGGAGGCCTCTTTTTTCACCCTAGGTGTCCCGATTGTTCCATGCCACAAGCTTTTGGAAAAGTTTCTTAAGAGACCTAAGTGCAAAAAAATATCAAAGAAGGACAAAGTGGTTCTCAAAATCCATGGAACATATGAATTTTCCATATAAACCTACAAGGGAATGTAGGGTCCCTCCAAAATAACCTCTCAATTTTTATTATCTTGAAACTATTTGACCATGGCAATGATAGATTCAATGTTGTAAAATCATCATTTTCTTTCAGCATAACCTTTTCAGGAGCCATTTTTTTGGTTCTTCACCTCATGGGGCTCAAAAAACTATGTCAACACATTTTTTTAGATAGGTTATTTCTAGGGGAGGGTCTATTTTGTACCCTAGGTGTCTCGAGCATTTTGAGCTACAAGCTTCTAGCAAAGTCTCTTAACAAACTTAAGTGCAAAAAAATACAAGCTATGATGGAGTGGTTTTAAAAACCATGACTCCTATGGATTTTCTATTTGGACCTATAGGTGCACATCGGTTCCCTTCACAATAACCTCTTTTAGTTTTTCTTATCTCAAAATTGTTTGATCGTGGTAGTGATAGTTGCACAATGTTGCAAAAAGTGTCATTTGTATTCAACACAACCTTGCTAGGAGCCCTATTTTTGTTCTTCACCTTGTGGGGCCCAATTGAATATGCAAACAAATTAAGTTGGGTGGATGAATGCTAGGGGAGGCCCCATTTTGTACCCTAGGTGTCCCAATTGTTTTGAGAGATACAAGCTTCCACCAAAGTCTCTTAAGAGACTTAAGTACAAAAAATTACCAAACTATTTGGAGTGGTTCTTGAGATTGGTGGCATCTACCAATGTTTCATTGAACTTACAGGTGCACAAAAGATCCCTCCACAATAACCTCTATCAAATTTACTTCTCTAAATTTTTTACCATGACATGATGGTTGCAATGTTGCAAAAAACATCAATGACATTCAATGGAATGGTGCTATGATCCATATTTTTTGTTCTTCAACTCATGGGTCCTAAAAAAATACACCAAAATTTTGTAGTGAGAATGTGAATGCTAGGGGAGGCCTTGTTTCACACCCTAGGTGTCCTAATCATTCCATACTATAAGATTTTGACAATCTCTCAAGAGACCTAATTGCAAAACCATATCAAATTATGATAAAGTGGTTCTCAAAATTTGTGGAACCTACAATTTTTTTCCTAGAACTAAAGGTGCATGTGTGGTCCCTTGAGAAAAACCTCTCTTTATTTTAATCATCTCAAGACCATTTGATTGTGGCGACAAAGGATGCAATGCTGTAAAAAGTGTAATTTGGGTTCAACGAATCAACACAACCTTTCTAGGAGCCATATTTTTTGTTTTTTGCCTCCTAGGTCTCAACCAACTATGCTAAAACAACAATGTGGGTTGGTGAATTCTAGGAAGGCCCCATTTTTCACAAGTGTTGCAAGTATTCCATAATATAGGCTTCCAAAAAAGTCGCTTAAGGGACCTAAGTGTAAAAACATTCTAAACTATGACAAAGTTGTTCTTGGAATTCATGGCACCTACAAATGTTTCTTCTAAACTTATAGGTGCACATAGGTTCCCTCCATAGTAACCTCTATCAATTTTTCTTATCTTGGAACCATTTTGACCATGGTGATGATAGATGCAATGTTGCAAAATACATTAGTGACATTTAGATTAATGGTGCAGTGAGCCATATTTTTTATTCTTCACCTCTTATGGTTGAACTGACTAGCCAACATGTTGTGGTGGCTAAGTGAATTCTAGAGGAGACTCCATTTTGTACACTAGGTATCCCACTCATTTTAAATTATACGCTTCTGATTGATTCTTTAAATAGACTTAAGAGTAGTTGACTATCAAAATTTGAGTGAGCAATTCTCATCACTAATTCCACAAATCATTCACATTGAAATTTGAACTACTCTTCTTTAACATTTACAATATGACCTAGTTGAATTTGAAATTTCTCATCACCAACAAACTCAAAATGATTACTAAGACCACAACCATAAGACTTGAGATTATGAATTTACTAAAGTATAGTGTCAAATGGACTACGACAACAATATACATTTGGATGAATCCTACAGTTTGAGATATCATGCAAAAGTACCTCCTTGAGTTTCAACACCTTGTAAAATGATAAAATATCCATCATGCCTGCACCCTTGATACAAAATTATTTGCACTAAAGACCTCATGAAATAATCAACCATGATGTACTTCTTAAGATAAATATTACTGTGATAAAGTAAGATAAGTCCATAATAAATATCTCCTTACAAGTCAAGAAATCAAGTAAAGCAATGACATACAGACCCAACAAAAACTCCTCAATCAAAATCATACCAAAACCTTATCCATAAAATCTTACCCATAATTTAAAGAGGCTAATGATGCTCCAAATTTAAACTAGAGTTGTGAATTTCACAAAGGGGATCAAGACATCACTATTCATTCCTTTGCATTATGAAGTAGGTGAATAGTTGTAATTGTAAGTTGTATATCTAAACTTAGAAGGTAACAAGTGGTCTTTTTTTTGGTAAAATAAATATAAAACATAAGAAGCCAACGGAACTCTACGTGGATCTATCTATGTTTTGTCTGAATTGGACTTAAATATTACCTATGTTAATTTTCAATAGATTCTACATGGTACACCACATATTAGTTTGATATAATTAATTTTTGGACGTTCTTGGTTCTTTATATAGTTCTTGAATAAATGAAAGAAATAGATTTATTAGCTTAAAAATATAAATTTGAATCATTAGTATCACATTTTCTTTAAGAAATATATAAATTTTAAGTACATGGTATTTTGAAATAACTAAGGGGCCTTTCTAGTTTCAACCATGATCAAGATTATTCTACATGATCTAATCATATCTAGATAGACCCAACCATTACTCTCCATGTTGGGACTTTAACTATACTTGTTTTTTTAGTTATAGTTTACTTTAGTTCAAGCTATGAATAGTAGGGCCCCCCTTAAGAATCTTAGGTTGGGGGGGGGCTCCATGAACAATATTACTCAACAACTCATGCTTATATATTCAAGATATGGAGAATGGTTTGATCTAAAATAGAGGGAAGAGGGTGGATTATCCATATAAGTATCCATTTCAAGTCTAAACACTTTAATTAAGTGAACAAATATACTTATGTGTTGATTGCATTTCATGGTAAATCATCACAATATAATAAATTACCATGAGTATGTTATAATATTTGTAGGATTATTACTTAATGCCATACATTAATTATAGGATTTCAAACTAATTCTTTTAGTTATTTACATGAAACTAATCTTGGTCTACTTATATAAACAATTTATAGTTACTTGAGTGGGGACAAAATTAAAAAGATTCTTACCAAATAGATACCATATGTGCTTCAATGAAGTTTTCTACAATATTAGTTAAAATCAAGCTTCCATAAAATAATAATGTTCATATACTATCGGAAGCTTCAAATGTTGACTGACGTGAAGAAAAAATCAGGTCATATCAAATAAAATGTATCCAATAATTTGTCCAAAGATTAAAAAATAATGTTTAGTTAAGATGTTGGAGAACCTAATTGATGACATCAAGTAATTTACAAGATGATGGATTTTTGACTTAAACCACTATTATAATGGAGGGTGCTCTCAAAGGTCCTCATATGCTTCCCATGTATATGTTTCCAAGGATTGGGGTGATGGAGGCTTTTGACTAGTTGACAAGCAAGATTACATATAATAGATGAGTAGGTCAAAGTAGAAACTAAATTATGGAGGTAACCATGATGTATGAATAAAAATAGTAAACACACCATCATAAGAGCTTGATGTGCACTATCCATGATGCTTGCATGGCACTTATATGATATCATGTCATATATGGCATTCAACCCTTATGTACACCATGTACATATGAGAGAGATAGTAGAGAGAGGGAGAGAGATAGCGATAGAGAGAGGGAGATAGAGGGAAAGATAGAGAGAAAGAAAATGTACAAACCATTAAAATTATTTAAGCTAAAAATATACACAAAATATTTATATATATTAATCTCAATAAGGCCATGAGGGCATGTACGAAATTTCATACAATGTCATTGGCCAATGTATACAATGTACACAAATTTAAATGTGTTATAGTGTACCTTAGTAAATCCAATGTCACAACCACCACTGTGACATGCATGCTAGATGGTCATGTAATTCCCATCTATTCAACTAGATTTTCTATTTTCTAGCATTAAACATTATTATGAATGTAAACTTGTTTTTTTAGACTATAGGAATCGGTCAGGTATTCATCCCCCTATAAACTGTAGTGCGCTTGGTAAAAAAAAAATTCACGTAATTGGCGACGTTGGCACAACACGCCCTCTAGTACCACGGGGATGGTGGGGAGACTAGACCTCATGACCTCTTGCCTACAACAAGATGCTTTAGCCAATCGAGCTAGGCCCATCGCCCCTATGAATGTAAACTATTATTTAATTTTAAATATTATAATTTTACCTTTGAAACAAAAGCAAGTATACAACTTGTTGGTGGGATTGTCAATGTCATACTACCTTATTATATTACACCTTGAAATGTGTAATAAATGCATAATTTTAATTCAAGTTTGCAATAAAAAATAATTCATTTAAATTTTTTGCCGATAGTGGCATGGTGTGATGGTTTAAGGTGGCATTGTTGTTCTTGCCACCAAGGTTCAAATCCCATTGGGGTGGTATGGTTGAGTGGTTGTATTCTGGTTCATAGCTCCGGTTCAAAAGTGTTTACCCCTTGAATAAAAAAAAATCATTTGAAATTTTTATATTTTACTATAAAATTAAAATGTTATAGATTCATATGAAAATACTTGTATGTGATCAAGAAGCAAATCATTTAGTAGCTCATCATTCATCACCACTTTATTTGATGCATCACTTTGTACTATTGAAGCAAAACATCTAAGATGACAATGAGTACACTAGTAGGAGGTGGTGCCCTCTACAAACTCTAGATCAATTACTTCTAATGATGAAGAAAGTGATATATTGTAGGATTTGGTGTTGAACCCTTCAATTTTGAAACTAATTCTATAGTTAGAAGTTTATTTTGTTCCAAATTCTCGACCAAATCCTCCTGTCTTTGTCCAAGGTTTGTTGAAAGAATTGGAGGAGACTCAAGTATTGCAAGGTTGTCTTCAAGCATTTTTTCATCCAAATATGGTTATGGATTAGGGTTTATAGGTTATGTTATAATAATTAAAAAATAAAAAATAAGTCCATAAAAAATATAGAAAAAATAATCTATATTTTTTCAAATGCAGACACAATTTGATTCCAAAACACTAAATTTTGACACATACCTCTTCTATGGTGTGGCATTATCAATATCCTTGTCGAATTTGCAAAGCACAATCATGTTTTGGAGAAGATCAAATGAAGAGGGCTTGTTGTGGGTCAAGACTGTAGGTTACAAATGTGAAGGTCTATTTTATTTTTCATTTTAACTTCAAAAAATACACTAGTGTAATGTTGAGCACAAAACATGAGCGTGTTTTTGTGATTCCAAAATATGCTCGTGTTTTGTGCTCAACATAATATGAGCGTGTTTTGTGGGTTTCACAATAACATGAGCATGTTTTAATCAAAATATATTATTTGGACAATTTTTTGTATACCAATTCCATGCACTTGCCTTTTATTATCTTGGTCATGAGAGGGACAAGGATTAGTGTAGATTTTAGAATTATGATTATAGGGAGAAATTAAATTGTTTCCCCCATTGCTAACACTAGGTACTTGTGTTGTATTGTTATCAATCAAATCTTGCTGCTTATGCTTTAGACAAATACAATGTTGTTTCACATGCCCTTGAATGTTATGATATCAATATAAAGTATGTTCATCATATTCTTTATGCAATTGTCTATATATTGGATCTAATGGTCTAATGGATTGAAGAGTAATCATATTAGCATTAATAAATTTTGAAGCACTTTCTCTAAAGGCTCATTTAAATTCATAATATCAAATGTAGTAGCCACATGTTGAGAACTTGGTTTGTTCTCTCTTTTTTGTCACTACCCTTTTGAAAATTATTTTTATTTTGAAAATTTGAAGGATAGGAATACATAAAAGGAGTAGGAGAAGAGCCATGTTTCAAAATATTTAAATCCATTAACTTTATTTAGATACATTCTTAACACGAGTAAATAAATCTGTGAATAAAGTATAACTATTCAAATATATTATACCCTTAATAAGTGATCACAATCCCTTAATAAAGATACTTTGTAACTCATAATTAAGAAGGCGATGTTGCATCTTAGCACATAATAATTGGAATAAAATTACATAATAATTAATACATTTATTAGATCCATGAGAACATTCAAATAAATCTAAAAATGTAGTCTTTAAACCCACATTCACTTGGAAATGATTAAAGAATGATTTAGCTAATTTTGAAAAAAATAGTAGAAATGGGAGGCATAGAGTAAAACTATAAATACCATAATCCTTCACATATCATGGAAAAAATCTAGGATAATAACTTATCTTCATATAGAAAATCTAAACATACAATTTGAAAATATTATAGATACATGTTAACATCACCCTTACCATTATACAACTCAAAATAAGGTGCCAAAAACCCATTAGTAAAGCATGTGTACCTATTTCAAATACAATTGGGGTGTTATGTCTTGGAATATACTCTTCTAAATTTTGACCATTAGAGATAGCCTTAAGTTGACAATCCACATCATCTAGATTCTTCACAAGTACATCAAGGGTAGAGGTAGGAGTGATAGTGCTTGGAGTTTGGGAAACAATGTACATATACTGTAAAAGGATGGGGGATACTATGCAAGGAAATGAGATAAGAAGGCAAACAATGTTATACGATAAAGATAAAGTTAGAATGTTAACACGATGAGATGTAGGAATAACACTAGTGACATAAGAACTACGAGTAATCTTATCCCTTTTTTTTGAGAAATACTTGAACCAAATGGTGCACTAAGGAGAAAATTACATGAAGAATCAACCAACTATGTAGAAGATGTAATATTAGTAAGCTCTCTTGAAAAATCAATTTTGTAGTGACAAATAATTATTCTTTATCAATATGTGTGACATGTTCATAATCCTCCTCACGGCGATTAATATTATTATTCATAGGAAATTTATGGCTTTTTTAATGGATATTAGGATCCATATAACCCATAAGAGTATCTTGATCGGCTACATGAGATGTCATATTAGGATTGAGAAGACAACTTCTTCTCGAAGGGAAATGATGATATGACTGAGACTTTAGCATAAACATAATACACAAGCCCTAAATGGTGAGAAAATAGTCACAAGGGAAGGGTGCTAATATAAATCTTGGAAAATCACACTCTTAGGTCTAGAAAATAAAATAGAAATTATAAAAAGAACCCTAAATTAAAAAACTTAAGGGGGTGTAAGATATATTGGGTTCACCAAAATGAAAAGAAACAAAAATAAACAAAATGTAACCTTTTCAAAAGTAAATAATTAAATAGTAGTCAAATTCACCCTACAATATTTGACTCAAGATAGTAAATCAAAATTAGGCAAGTAGGCTTTTCAAAATGACAAAGAGAGGTTAGGGTTACTTAGATATAGGTGTAGTATGATGGTTTTGGACTAGAGACTATTATTTTGTGATCAAAACAATACTTGGATTCGACTCTATGATGCCCATTTAGACAAAGATTGAACTTTTCTTTGATAAGGGGTGAACTCTTAGTAAAAGTCAATCTTGTTTAATTTTGCTACATGAAATTGAACTTTTTGTGTAGAATCAACTTGAGAAAATTTTACATGAAATTGAATTGGAAAGTATTTTAATCTTGAAACTAGTTTTCCTTGCCTTTGAATATGTAGAATTATAAGGAATTGGCGGTGTTTACAAACACCTTTCAGGAGCTTGCTAAGTGAGTGTCATATTAGATCCTTAGTCAAGCCACTAGGCATGCCAGTTTAATCTCCTGTGAACAAAATAAAAGACAACAAGAAATATTGTAATATGCTTATTTATTGCTATTTATGTAAATGCTAATGTGGTAGTGAATGTTCAAAATGCTCCTTGAATGATGATTCAAGTAGTAAGTGAGAGCTTTAGATTTTGGAATCTAGATGTTTAAAAATGAATTGGGATTTGTCTTTTTATACAATACCCTAGTGTATAAATTTGAAATATTTCATGCTCAAGTCAACAAACAACAACTAGTTGGAATTAATATTGCCATGAGCCCAATTGAAAATTTTGAAATTTGAATTCTAAAAGTGCAAGGGTGAATTTCACATTATAATATCAAACCAAGTTTAATTTCATGCACACAATTTTAAACCAAGGGGAGGAGTGAGTAATTTGAAGGTTCTTGGGATGCAAAAAGTCTAGATTGGTCAAGGTTCATGTGATTTACAAACTTTATACATAATATGTTGCTTGTATACTAGTCATTACATAAAGGCTAACTCAATCAAAGTGAGTCTAGAATGAAAGAGAAAAGTGTAAGGTATGAAATTTTTACTTTTACAATTGTATTGTAGTTTGGACACCTTAGAGAATGTTGATTACACATACATGTGCACATTAACTGACACTTAATAAATATTTAATAGTGTAGCTTAATTTAAGTATTGTTTCCTTTAATGAATATGACATCTAAGTGTACAATAATATGGTGATTGTTAGTCCTTGCAATGTGATTGAGTCCTCTCCCCTAATATTTAAGGTATTAAAAGAGAAAATTAGAATCAATTTAATTTGTATTATCATAGATGCGTGAATGCTTATTTATTTTAAAATGTGTGTCACTAGACAATTGAAGAAATCTGAAAACTTTGAATGATGTTATCTAATTCAAACTTGCGAGAAAGTCTTCTGCTTCTCCCAAATTTTTTTAAATTGACATTTTAGAATGTTTTATTTTTATAAGAACATAGAACAGGTATGAAGAGCTCAGACAAAGATAATCTGGAAAACTACCTCAAAGATCATATATAAACTATGAAAAAGCATACATTAAATTGGACGATTATCATTGATAACTGTTTTGGTCGGTTTAAGTTTATTTTTTTCCCAAGCGCGCGGAGGTTGAGGGAGGTTTTCTAAAATGTGACCGTTGAAAACTATGGACGTTATGAAATTCAAATCCTCCCGCTCTCTCTTAAATTCAGTTCAGTCAGTGGGAATCACAATTTTCTTTATTGCTCTATTGCTCTCCTGTGAATTAGATTGGCATTTTTGCTCATTAGTGCTCTCCCTCTGAATTGCAATTTGCTCTGTGAGAATTTGCTTTCTGTGAATTACGATTAGCAATTTTACTCTTTGTGAATTACAATTGCATTAGAGTTTGTGAAGGTACCGACATGGCATCAATTTTGAAATGGTGGAATTCCCTCAAAGAGAACAAAAGAATGGGGTCGCCCACTTCGAAGGGCATAAGTCTGCTGCTCGAGCAGAATGAGGAGGAGGAGCATATATATGCAAGAAGGAAAGCTCCATCCCTAGCCAATAAAAGCTTCTTGCAGCCCACTTCAAAGGGCATAAATGTGCTCTCAATTAATGAAGATCTAGAGGAGTTGGACCTGCAACTCAATGAATATACAGAGCAAGGAAATGTGCAACCAGTCTTTGAATTTGACATGCAAGACCTGAAAATCAATGAAAATATAGAGCAGGACAAAGTGCAATCAGTCTTCAATGAATTGGGTCTATCAATCAGCGAATATTCACAAGAATTGGCCCTGCAAATCAATGAAAATATAAAGCAGGACAAAGTGCAATCAGTCTTCAATGAAGTGGGTCTATCAATCAGCGAATATTCAGAATTGGCCCTGCAAATCAATGAAAATTTCAACCAATACGTAAGTGAATTGGGCTTGTCAATTAATGAATATCTAGAGTTGGACTTAGAGCAAGACAATGCGCAACCAGTCTTTAATGAATACCCAAATGAATTGGGTCTATCAATCAGTGAATATTCAGAAAAAATTGACCTGCAAATGAATGAAAATACACATCAGGACAATGTGCAACCAGTCTTTGAATTTGACCTGCAAATCAACGAATATTCAGAAGAATTTGACCAAATCAATGAAAATATAGAGCAGGACAAAGTGCAATCAGTCTTCAATGAATTGGGTCTATCAATCAGCGAATTGGACATGCAAATCAATGAAAATACAGAGCAGGCCTTCAACCAATACGTAAATGAATTGGGCTTGTCAATTACTGAATATCTAGAGTTGGACGTGCCAATGAATGAAACTATAGAGCAAGACAATGTGCAACCATTCTTTAATGAATACCCAAATGAATTGGGTCTATCAATCAGTGAATATTCAGAAAAAATGGACCTGCCAATCAATGAAAATACAGAGCAGGCCATTGTGCAACCTGCCTATTTTGATTTTGATTCTCAACCTCTCCATAAACAAGACTGTGCGTTGAGAATGAAGAGAAATGCGTTTTGGAAATCTTTGAAGAAATTCTGTTTAAAGGCAGTAAAGAAAATTTGGTGGGTGGCTACTTCAGCTGTAGCTAGGATCAGAAGAGTGGGGGATGTGGCTCATCAGGCTTCTCGTAGCCGTTGGTCACATGGAGAATACCGACCTGTGCCAGCATATTCTCAAAGTCTCCTAGCGGCAGTGAACCAGAGCATCATGGAGGCCATGGAAGGCGATGAGTTCGTCCATGTGATCTACCTCAATGACTGTGAGCTAGTACAGTGGGCATGGCTAATGCAGGCTCTTGCTGCCCGGAGTGGGGGTCCGCCCAATCTGAGAATCACCGCCGTGAGCGAAGACAAACAAGCATTAGATCACACAGCGCGGGTGCTGGCAGAGCAAGCAGAGAGAGTGCACATCCCTTTCCACTTCCACCCGGTTCTCTCCACCCTGGAAAATGTAGAGTCAGAAGAAGATTGTTGTGCTGGCGGAGCAAGCAGATAGGTGCCACATTCCTGTCAGTGACCTCCATGCTAGACAGTGTAGTAGGAAAAGAAATTAAAATAAAATAAAATAATAAAGACTTGAAAAGGCAGAGATGACTGGGAGACAGCTATTAAAGAAGAGGAATGGTAAGAGATGGCCACATCATTAATACGGTATGGCCTCCTAGTCCTTTGGTCATCAATACAGTTCATACAATATAATTGGTAGCTGTGAATCCAGGTCGATGCCCTTGTCCACATCCTCCACGACCTGCACCATATGAGGAAGCAAAAATATTGATGAAGAGTATAGATAGAGGGATTTTGCAGAAAGAGGGTAAGAGAAGACAGAGGTAGAGGGAAGATAACGGCATGAAGGAAGGAAAGAATAAAGAGGAAAACTAGAGGAGAGATGGTCGTATATGCACAAAGGGGTTTGTTGAAAAGGCTTTAGAAACTATCAAGCAAATGCAATTGGCGAGTATAAAGCCACATTCCACCACTATCGCAACATCCTCCCTGCCTGTGCTAAAGGAGAGCTTCTCTTTTGCTCTCAACGGTGGTACTTAAATTGGAGGAATAAATAGCAGTGACAGCTGCCAGAGGATTTGATACGCCTCAAGCATCTACCCAGCTGAAGGTTGAACAGTTTGGACCAAAATGATACCTCCCACAAAGAGATTGTTGGACGTTCTCTTCTTTTCTCCCATCACAGAGACGAGGGTGAGCAATGGAAGGCACTTGACTCCCGTTTTATCAATGCAAACTCACGTAGCCACGAGGGCACCGACATATCATTTTTGGAGAGGCCAACGCGGAGCTGGTTGTGCATATTTCTGCAATTTCATCAAAATATTTTCACCTAAAGATGAGTACCCTCTTCACCGTTACTTTCAGAAGATAGTGTTTAACTCTAAATTAATTAATCTTGCAACTAAGATAAATGGATCTATCTGATTTGGGTTTGTCTAATTGAAGCATTAGATAATTTATTCCATTCTTCGTGTATGTTCGACCTTTATGAAATTTTGTCAATAGTCTAGGTTCCCTATCCAATCACAGATATTCTTCTTCTTTTTTCTTTTGGTATTGATAGTATGAAATTACAAGGAGAATGCAATAAAAACTGCAAAGAAAACTTACAAATACATAACAGCACAGCAAAAACAGTGAACTACATGAAACAAGAGAGTAAACTATAAGACAAAAAACCTGCAGTATCATGAACCACAGCAAACTACATGAAACAATACAACTGTAGAAGCATTTGATACAAGACAATAGAGCTGTAGAACATGAACAGTAAACTACAAGAAACAATACAGCTGTAGAAGTATTTGACACATGATAATAGAGCTGTAGTATCCTGAACTACATCAAGCTACATGAAACAATACAGCTGTAGAAGCATTTGACAAGAAAGAAACAGCAGCTGAAACAACATAATGAGCTAACCAACAAACAGAAACTAGGAGTAGAATCAGTCTTGAAAATAAACTTTTAAGCCTTGTGATATAGTAACCTTCTTTTTGCTGAATAATTGATTAACTTGGAGTTTGATCTGCTGTATTTGAAAGTTGATGTGTAGATTCTTCTCAGCCTCAACCTGTAGATGAGAAAAGAGCGAAATCAGACAATAAAAAATGTCGGAGTAAAGCCCTAGAAGTGCAGCTCCCTAGTGATCATTTAGATTATTAAAGACAACTTTACACCCGTTTTACCAAATATATGATAAAATGGCATGCCTAACTCCATCAGCGATGACATTATGATGTAATCCAACTCCAAGAAGTGTGTTACATCCCAAATTGAGACGTTACAATTTGCCATTACTAGATAGAGTAAATGTGAATTTCGGAGGTGAATTAATGATGCTTGTACCTTGTTTTTAATGTGAATGTTGTTTCATTTGATGTTATTCTTGGTGAAATACTGCATAAAGGAGAATAGAAGGTTATTGATTTATGAAGAATCTAACTTTTGAAATATTTCATGTATTCTGCTTCGTTTTGAGCATATGACTCCCGTTGTTGTGTCACGGTGTGCAGGAAAGAGGACCAATCCTCCAGGCAGAGGAGAAATATCACTCGGGGAGGAACTTGGTCGGGTAAGCAGTAACGAGTACCAGATGAGCATACACACACGTCAGTATAGGTTCTAAGAAACCAAGTCAGTTTTGTTGGTCAAGGTAAGTCATCCGTAGGCTTGTTTAGTATCATTAGGAGTCGTATCTTCTTCTGAATGTGTAAATAAGTGATGCTTGCCAGTATAATCTCATGTGGAATAATGTTTCTGGTTAGAGGTGGGCATGTGTATATATATATATACATATAAATACGGTATGTACAAGTGTCCATAAGTACATTCATGACGATACAACGTATGAAAGCAAATGGATATGCCATACGTGTGCGTCGATATAAATGTATTTATGAATACTTATACATAAAGGAGATATACAAGTAAATATGTATGTATGCATACTCACAACTAACCCGTTATGTATATATGTGAATATGAATATATATTATGACGATATTACCTCAGAATCTACATATACACATATATATACATATACATGAGTACGTATAGTGAAAGTATGCTGACTGGCTCGCAGTATACGTACGTATAATCTAAAATGTAAATGTATATACATGTATAGGTGTAAAGGTAAATATATTTATATATTTAATATTATAATAAAGTACATATATAATATAGTCTTTACAAGATATAAATATGTATACGAGATTATTTAAATTATTAATTTAAATAATTATACATAAAAATATAATGTAAATTAAAACTATATTATATAGATATTTTAATATAAATAAGATAAATATATATAGATATATTTATTAAAATTAAATGGAAAATCAAATGAAGTTTTAATTAAGCATTTTATTGAATATTCATTTAGAGAAATGAAACTATATCATGATTTTGTAACATGAGACGTTTTTCCCAAAAATGAATGTTTCATTCAAAAGTCGAATATCAAATACTATGACTTCAAATTTAAAACAAGTATTATTGTCACAATTCCGCTAAAGTTCAAATATTTCCTTTGAACTATATCGAAACTATAAAGTGGAAATTAATGAGGAAAACGAAATACGTTTTAAAGGATCTCATTCCCGTGAAAAAGAAAACGGCGCCGATAAAATCGCGCGCCTGGAGAAGCTCGCGCCTGTGACACACAAGCCGCGACCTGGTCATTGAGCACAATGCATACGCAGTTCTTTTGGCAACTAAAATGGCGACGTGGTGTGTTGCAATATTGACCTCTCATCTGGAACGGATCTTTGCTTCAATAAAACCCTTAAAATCTGAACACGCCTTGAGCTGTCAATCCGCCATGTGAGAATTGATTTATTCCTCTCTTGCTGGCTTAAAAACGACTCGAATCATCTCTATTTTTAATGACTAAGGGTTTGAGAAACCGCCATGTATCATTTTGATTAATTCTGGGCACTTGCTGTCAATCTGCATGCCTTCTTAAAGGGAAAACGGTTGCAATTCGGGTATATAAATATACACGCCTTCCTTTCATTAAACACATCACTTGAGCAATTCTGAGTTTAGTACTTTGAGCCGTCCCTGTTCATTCTATAACACACAATTCTGGAATTCGGGTTTAGTCTCATGACAAGTATTTCTGAGTGTTAATTTGCTGAGAGTGAGAATTATTCTGCTAAGTGAGTTTTTGAGAGCATTTAGCAATTCTGTGAGCAAATTCAGAGTGTTCATCCTTCGTAGAGTGAGTTTTTAATCTGCTAAGAAGTCCTTTGGCTGGAGGCTATAGGTGTAGCAAATTCTCACTAGATCAACACCGGTGGAAAGCTCTTGCCAGGCATGTTAACTCTTTTACTTTTTCATGAAGTTGCTATTCTCCTTTGGTCTAGAAGAGTTTATAAATAAAAGTCCACTTTCATTGAAACATAATAGGGAAGGAAGGTCGTTCTTTATGGTATACTTGGAAAGGATTTCTAAAAGGATTGCCTTAATTATAGAAGTATTGTTGAACCATTAAACAAATGGAAAATTTGTGAAATAGGAAGACTAACGCATGTTCTATACTATTAACTCTTGCATTAATTAGTAAAACGGATTTATTGTTCCGTTGAAGAGTAAATTATATTAATTAGTAGACGGATTTACTGATCTATTGAAGAGTAAATTACAATTATTTGTATTGACTCCATATAAGGAGTGAATGTTTGCATATAGCTATTTAAATAGGAATGAAATGAGGGTATTTAATAAGTTACCGATCACAACTAGTTGAAGATTAACTTAGTCAAGTTATTAAAAGCTCCTAGGATGAGAAAGTCCCGCGTAAGGGAGATAGTTGTGAGTACTTGTTAATTTGTTCTCCTTTCTAGTAGTTAACTTGAAGTAGGACGTCTAGGGTACGTACTACCCCGATAGACCAACCTACGCGTAGTGTAAGAATGCCTTAATGCAAATCGGCCCTGAGTAGTGCATATGATAAATGACTTTCATTCGAAGTACTGAATGATAATACTTTGGCCAAAGTAGTGTAAGGAACCATTTAGTTGTAGTACTACACTGTCAGTTCACCGTGATCCCGAAATACATCCTAGTTCGAGAATTGCCGATTGCACGAATCTAGCTTTGTAGGATCACAACACTATGCTCAGTTGGTAATCGTTAAAGGACACCCTACCAATCTCTTCTTCGAAGGGAGGGCCATCTATCTAACGATAGGTGTGCGGGGGACCGCATTATAAGTCCGTGGTTGGCGGAAAAGCGCCCGAGTGATGTTTCTCCTCCTCAACAAGCGCCGATGTACCAAGATTTGAAAGGACGGACTCCTGGACCTTCTTACTACTATTTGTTCTAAAGCTCATTGGAGCTATGTTAGTTAAGGTAAGTATTCTTGTTTCATGTACTTGTGAAGTTATTATATTGAAATGGAATCTTTGTTGTATATTAATATGGCAACTTGTTCATGTTTTGTCAATAAAGAAAAAGAAAGATTCTATTGCAATGACATGATTAACACGTTTACATACTTGTAGGATGTAAATTATGAAAATTTTAATTTTACCGAAGGGTCGGGTCGTTACAAAGTGCTTCCTTCCAGTTTAAAACATGCCCAAAGATAGCTGGCAGATCATTAAAAACAACATACCACTACTTTTTAACAGATTGACATCCCCAAAAGATATGCCTTATATTTTCTTTCCTTTGACAGAAGGGACAATTAACTGGTTGAATCATCATACATTTCAGCCTGTCCGCGATGGGCAGTTTGCAATGCAGGATCTTCCAAGCAATTAATTGAGCATCTGTATTAGCCTTTGATTTCCAAATCTGAGCAGATAATTTAGTCCAAAATTTTTCATTGAACCTACAATTCCACTTGGAATTTAGTCGATGAGCACAGATATTCTTATTATAAGAAATCTTCCAGAATTTTGTTTTAGCTGAAATATGTAGCGTATCAAATTAGTTATCTTGAACTTAGGAATTCAGATTTATTTTAATCAATAAGTCATATGTACATATAATTGTTCATTACATGATTAATTAGGATGGTAATAAGAATACCATTATCATGTCTTAAAACATATGGATTATCATTATGTAGAATTTATAATATGATGAAATATCTTAGTGAATAATTCGTCCTAAATAACTAGATTGGGATAGGGAGGCTGGTCTCAGGGGAAGTATGTTAACCAATATTTTGGAGAATTTGTATTGTCTTGTGACTATTAGATTTACCAAACTTATTGGGTACATATTTACATGATCTAATAGATACATTGTTTCCGCCATCTCAAGCATGACTTAGGTATCAATTGGGCTTAGGCAAGTTTATAATTATGTTGTATGCCTTCTTATGGTTAGATCTTGTACCGTAGATTTCACGGTTGTCACATCCCTATCAGATGCGTCTAGGGTGGATATTGGAGAGAATCAAATAAACTAAAGAAACAAGAAAAATAAAATAAAGAGTAAGACAATGAATAAGGAGGTTGTGACCTTTTAGGGGCAAGGATGAGGTATGGCTTGCAACTAGTAGGTGAAAAATAAAAAATAAGAAATATGCCCAAAGTCAGCAATTATCAATGACCTAGCAAAGGAGGCCGACAAAAAAAATTAAATTGGCATGGTGCCTGTGTGTTGTGGAGGAGTTGCGCAGTCAAAGAAGCATGGTGCAGATGAATGAAAGGGGAGTGGGTGTCATTAAATGAGCATGGCAACCCATTTCTTGAGGTGGAAAATGGCATATCATGTGAAAAAAATTGCAGGACACAATTAAAATCCCACAACCTCTCTAAATTCTCATTCAAGCTTTGTTTTGGAAGGAGAGGGAGAGAATGAAAAGTAAGGCATGAAGAAGAAGAGATAAGGTAGAAAGAGTGCATCGGAGAGGCAAGACAAAATGGAGGTGATTTTGGAGCAGTTCGGAAGTAGGGAAAATTAAGGAAGGAATGTTGAGTATGGCATAAAATAGTAGAGTGTATGTCTCTTAAATCTGAAATTAAGGCCATTGTTGGGGAGAAGAAATGTGGTTTCATGAAATGTAGAGGTTCCAAGATGCTCACGAAATGGATTCGTTGAAAAGGATTCAGAAGCTTTCAAACAAAATCAATAGGTGGGTGTGAAACCGGATTCTACCATCAATTCCCACAACATCCCTGATTGCGCCACTGTGAGAGTTTCCACAGGGAACAAATTACCATCAAAGCATATAAGAAAGCAAATTTCAGAGAGGATAGAGATGTGTTAGGGAGTTTTGTTCGATGCCATAGTTGCAAAAGCCTTCAAGGATGCACATGTGATGTGAACTACTTCACGGTACGCTTGAAGGAGACGAGTGTCATGGTTTGCAAGTGTGGGCAGGATATTCACAAAGACCTTAAAAACATTTAAGGAAACCTTGGTCGTATTCTCCTTGCTAGAGCCCAAATGAGAAATAGGAGTCACCAAGTATGATGCCCAAACCATGCTAATATCATTTGAAATAATAATGGATTGTAAATGATTTACACGCTATCCAAAACAGTCCACTATGGGATGGGTGTTATGAAAGAGATTTATTGGATTATATTGTGATTGCATGAGTAGATGAATGATTGAGGACCTTCAAATTAAGGTATATAGTTTCTTGTACTTGAGGGCATTCATTTCAATCTTAGTGAACTATCTAGGAGACGAGGTCAAGGTGTAATGGTCTGCAAGTCTGGGCAGGGTATTCACAAAGACCTTGGAAACATAAGAGGAAACCTTGGTCATATTCTCCTTGCCAGAGCCCAAATGAGAAATAGGAGCCACTAGGTATGATGCCCAAACCATGCTAATATCATGTGAAATAATAATGGATTGTAACTAAATTAAACACTGTCCAAAATAGTCCACTATGGGATGGGTGTCATGAAAGAGATTTATTGGATTATATTGTGATTGCATGAGTAGATGAATGATTGAGGACCTTCAAATTAAGGTATATAGTTTCTTGTACTTGAGGGCATTCATTTCAATCTTAGTGAACTATCTCTTGAATCATGATTAAGTTTTGGTATGATTTGGATAGTTATAAACCACATATTTAATTTATCACTTGGGGTTGTTTAAACTAGGAGCTTAGAGTCTTCATTTTAGTAGGTAATACATTATTGTTAATGGGACAACATGAAAGGAAGGGAGTTAAAAATATTAATGACAAGGATTGTTTGAGAAATTGTATGAAATATTGATCACTATTATTGGAAATGGGGGGGATATGATTAATGATTTTTCTAATGTCATTTACTTGATAAAATCCTTGAGGGTATGTTGTGTAAATACCAATAAGTATGTCATTGTATTTGACATCGGGTTGATAACTAGGTGAAGATTCACTTACTTATTATTCTTAAAGGGTGTTGTTCATTCTTGGAAGTTAGCCAAATAAAACCTTACATGGATTTGCCTTGGAATACAACTTTTGGATGTGGTGATTATGATTACAATAATGTAAATTCATGGCATAGTGTCTTGGTTTAGTGATCTATAGGATTGCGCAAACAAAGAGAATTTCTTGTTAAGTAATCAATATAACCTTTGTGTCATAATGATGAACTTATAGCATATTTTGGAAAATAAATAAATTATCAACTAAGAACTGCTATAAACAATGGTTAATTATTTGACTAACTCTATATTCTAACTTAAGAGAAATAAGGTGGCAAAGAGTCCTAAATCAAATCTTTAGTTGCAAGATAGCCTTAAAATATGAATCAAGAATCATATATAATTAATGCGGGCCTTGGATCTTGGTTGCATAATATTGTAAGGGAGACTTCATTTAGTGGTACTACAACCACACTTACTAAACATATTTTTAATGTTGAAACTCAACAATTTTGATAATCAGTTGATACTATGGGAGTTTATTTATATGGTTACATGATGTCTATCAACCTCTTAAATGTGAGAACCTTGATACTGGAAATATTATGTGAATGAAAGAAGGATATGAGATCTATTGTGGACCATAATATGGTCACATACTATAGGTAGAGGGTAACTATCATTTAATTTGATTATATTGTTAAAATTAAGTTAACAAATAAGCATATGAGATCATGCTACCCAACATCTCTTGTGACCTTACTATTGACCATCACAGTCTTATGTAGTATAAATAAATTACCCAATCAATGAACTAGACTATTATAAGAATATGGGGTGCTCCATAGGGTAAAGGAAAACTAGAAGATCAAGAATATTATTAGTAATATTATTAATGGGTTATGCTTTCAGGTATTGAACGTAGGGATATAGTGTCATCAAGTTACTTAAGTAGGATTCAAGCATTGATTATAACTTTAAAACAAACTCCTAAATACTATTGCTTGACCTTCGAAGGTATCTATTGACCCCTTGATCATAAGAGCCTCATTATTGAATCTATTATATGAGTTTCAAATGCAAATGATTTCCTATGGGTTTGTGTGAACCAAGGTAATTTGGTATTAAGTAATAAGCATAGTCAGGCTAGGTCAATGAGATGAAAATATAAGAGAGACGGGATGGTCAAACAAGATTATAAATAAACTGGGTGGAGTTTGATCCAAGGCCTCGATATACTTAGGAGGAAGTGAAACCTTGGGTTATGGGAACTTGTGCGTAGGTATACTTGAGAGAATTTTTAAAGAGAACTATGTGTGAATTTGATTCGTTTGGAAGCGGGTACGTAGGTTGTCCTTAGGCGAAGGATGTCCCTGTGACCTCAATTCTATAGTGGGAGGGTCTAGGGGGGTAACTCCCAAATGTTGGGATTGTTTCTACATGGTTTGACCTTTCCTACACTCCGTAAGCTTTAGTTTGAGGCTAAAATGGGTATGGAATGGGTATGATCAAGGTAAGGGAATTTAATAACTTATATTTAATACATAATAGGTTTCTATTAGACAGAATGAAGTAAGGGATTTAACTACTTTATAGTGGGTCTTTGATTATATGTATATGATGGGTAAAGTCCATCTCGTGTTGGTTTTGTGTATCTCTTATGTGTATGTGCAATTCAACTCCATATCTATGTGTTTATGTATAGGTTCGTGTATTTGTTGATTGAGATTGTGATTCATATGACCCGCCCAAGAGTGAACCTCCAGGATATTTGAGCAGTGAAAGGCAATCATTAGACCGTGCCAATGACCAATGTCTGAGGTACTACTAGGGATTAGTTAGCATTCAATTGGTTGATAGAGGTGAAGGTAGCAGGCTACCTTGGTTATGATACGGCCGTAGCGGTTGCATGGGTACTGAGACGTTTATGTGGGTAACGGTAATTCAGGGCTAACCGCATATTGAGAGGGTTGACCGGCTATCACTGATAAGCACAGAAGTGACCGATGCCAAGTGTTACCCGAGATTGTGAAGAAGATAGCTGACAATACCATTGAGGACACAAGGTGGTATATATTGAGAGCTACTTCTTCTGGGTGGATAGACTTGTCGTCATTGGCCTATAGGTGATTGAACTTGGAATCCACCAGGTTTGGTAGGTTCACTACTTGGGGAAACTCTTGGGATGGTGGACGGACCCACGATGTAGTATGGGATGCACCGAATCCCCTTCCCAATTGTTAGAATGTATACCTTGCCTTGTGGGGTTGAGGACGGTCCTGCAGTGTAGTATGGGATGCACCAAATCCTCTTCCCATTTGTCCAATGGTGTAGAAGACTGAAGGAAAGGATAGGACCCACGGTGTAGTGTGCAATGCATTGGTATTCTTTCTATCTGGGATGCATCATGGATGTGTTATTCAGCCTTTGTGGATGTGTTAGCCAATCACTTTGTGTATGTGATGCATGTTGGAGCTTGTCACTATGCATTTGTGATGTATGTTGGAGCTCGTTACTATGTATTTGTGATATATATTGGAGCTTGTCATTGTGTTTGTGAAGTATGGTGGAGCTTGTCACTATATATTTGTGATATATGATGGAGTGAATCACAAATGTAAATATGATATGTGTATAAGACAATCATTGTGTATTTGTGATGTGCAAATGTGTCAGTTATGGTTGCACTTTTGATGTACATATGACCTAATCACCATTGTACTTGTGATCTGTGTATGATCTAGTCGCTATTATACTTGTGATCTGTGTACATGATCTACTCACTGTTGCACTTGTTCTATGTATGATCCATTCATTGTTGTACTTGTACTGTGTATGAGCTAATCAACTTATGTATATGGGGGTATGCTCATGACAACCATTGTGTATAATGTTTGAGATTATGGTATGAATGACCTCTTGTGATTATTGTGAATGCTGGTACACAAACGTTTGGTAATAATTGGTATGGATCCAACACTTGATGGCAATTTATTATCATTATATTATAAATGACTATGTTTATAGCTTACATGTAACCAATTAATCGTTATGGGTTAAAGGTGAGATAATACATCTTATACAAGAGGAGAGATTGAACTCCCCCTGTCATTGTGGGGCAAACTACAAAGGCTCTAATTCCCACGAGGGGATACGTAGGCAGGGTCACCATGAACCCTCAAGGCTTAGGTTGTAGGTATAGGAATGGCCTTAACCTTGGGACCTTACCATTCTTATGTGGAAGATTATAATGGGAAATGAGTTGATGCCACCATGGAGAATGGAGAAGTATTGAAGTTAACTTGATTAAGATAAATTGAAGTTGCTCAACTGTTTAAGTTGGTAGATGTTGTGAATGCAAAAAAAAAAAAAATTGTAGTGCCCAAGTGGCAGATTTTACATTGTTCTCAGAGCAACCATGTTCAAACACTGGACCTATGAAGCTCACATGACTCTAGATAAAATATGTTGTCTTACACTACCAATTGACGATAACTTAGTTGGCCACTTTAAAATATATGGAGTTGTTTTGCATAACTTAAATGGACTCTTAACCTTGTGGGAATGCATGGCTAGTCCTAACCAAGAGAACCTGAATGGGTGAAAAAAGAGAAATTTGGATATACAAATTGTAAATGAAAATCAAAGTGCATAGCGAAAGGTTAATGTATTTGGTGATTGTTATTTCCCCTAACTCACTTGATTGGATTTGATTTTTACCTGTTGTATGAGGAAAATCTCCTTCCATATTTAAGAGTATTAAAAATATTTCTCAAGGTATGAACATGAAATGCCAAGAACATAAAATGCAAATAATTGAGGGTGTATGTTTGAATGGGTAGGTTGTAACTACCTTAATACTTAATGGTAAAAGGCAGTTTTGATGCATGATACTTTGATATCTTACTAAGGTTAGCTGGTAAATGTGTGTACCCAATGGTGTAATATAGATTCCTTCTAATAGGTGCCAACCTATAAATTCAAAATGGAGGGTTGGATTATGTAAAAATGCTCACTTGAGGGTATATTTGTAGTATGCACCCCCCCTAAATATTGTAAAATTACTCCAAATTTATCAAATTAGGAAGAAAGAAAACCACTTGGGATGCAAGGATAAGGGGTTCAAAAGCAATTAACTTGGCTCGTAACCCAAAATTTTGAAGAAATTAACAAACTACATCCTTCTAATAAGTCAGGACGACTTATCCCAAGGGGGGAAGGCTGTCACATCCCTGTCAGATGCGTCTAGGGTGGATATTGGAGAGAATCAAATAAACTAAAGAAACAAGAAAAATAAAATAAAGAGTAATACAATGAATAAGGAGGTCATGACTTTTTAGGGGCAAGGATGAGGTATGGCTTGCAACTAGTAGGTGAAAAATAAAAATAAGAAATATGCCCAAAGTCAACAATTATTAATGACCTAGCAAATGAGGCCAACAAAAAAAATTAAATGGGCATGGTGCATGTGTGTTGTGGAAGAGCTGCACAGTCAAAGAAGCATGGTGCAGATGAACGAAAGGGGAATGGGTGTCTTAAATGAGCATTGAAACCCATTTCTTGAGGTGGAAAATGGCATGCCACGTGAAAAAAATTGCAGAGCACAATTAAAATCCCACAATCTCTCTAAATTCTCATTCAAGATTTGTTTTGGAAGGAGAGGGAGAGAATGAAAAGTAAGGCTTGAAGAAGAATAAAATTAAGAGGGAAGAAGGAAAAGACCAAATAGATTTTAAGATGGGAGAGAATTAAATTAGGAATTGAGCATGGCGTAAAGTAGAGTATGAGATCTTAAATCTACAGTCACAAGAACTTGTTGGCTGTGAAGTGGTTTTCATGGTGAGTTCAGGACAAGTTGGATTTGTTGAAAAGGCTTTTAGAAGCTTTCAAAACAAAGGCCTCTAACTGGTGGGTGTGAAGCCAGATTCTACCATCAATGCCCACAACATCCCTGACTGCACCACTGTGAGAGCTTCCACAAGTTACAAATTATCATCAAAGCATATAAGAAAGACAAATTTCAGAGGGGATAGGGATGTGTTAGGGAGTTTTGTTCAATGCCATAGTTGCAAATGCCTTCAAGGATGCACATGTGATGTGAACTACTTCACAGTACGCTTGAAGGAGACGAGGTGTCATTGTTTGCAAGTTCGAGCATTATATTCACAAAGACCTTGGAAACATTCGAGGAAACCTTGGTCATATTGTCCTTGCTAGAGCCCAAATGAGAAATAGGAGGCACTAGGTATGATGCCCAAACCATGCTAATATCATGTGAAATAAGAATGGATTGTAAATGATTTACACGCTGTCCAAAATAGTCCACTATGAGATGGGTGTCATGAAAGAGATTTATTGGATTGTATTGTGATTGCATGAGTAGATGAATGTTTGAGGACCTTCAAATTGAGGTATATAGTTTCTTGTACTTAACGACATTCATTTTAATCTTAGTGAACTATCTCTTGAATCATGATTAAGTTTTGGTATGATTTGGATAGTTATAAGCCACATATTTAATTTATCACTTGTGGTTGTTTAAACTAGGAGCTTAGAGTCTTCATTTTAGTAGGTAATACATTATTGTTAATGGAACAACATGAAAGGGAGTTTAAAATATTAATGACAAGGATTGTTTGAGAAATTGTATGAAATATTGATCATTATTATTAGAAATGGGGATGATATGATTAATGATTTTTCTAATGTCATTTACTTGATAAAATCCTTGAGGGTATGTGGTGTAAATACCAATAAGTATGTCATTGTATTTGACATCGGGTTGATAACTGGGTGAAGATTCACTTACCTTATTATGCTTAAAGGGTGTTGTTCATTCTTGGAAGTTAGCCAAATAAAACCTTCATGGATTTTCCTTGGAATACAACTTTTGGATGTGGAAATTATGATTATAATAATATAAATTCATGGCATAGTGTCTTGGTTTAGTGATCTATAGGATTGCGCAAACAAAGAGAATTTCTTGTTAAGTAATCAATATAACCTTTGTGTCATAGTGATGAACTTATAGCATATTTTGGAAAATAAATAAATAAATAAATTATCAACTAAGAACTACTATAAACAATGGTTAATTATTTGATTAACTCTATATTCTAACTTAAGAGAAATAAGGTGGCAAAGAGTCCTAAATCAAATCTTTAGTTGCAAGATAGCCTTAAAATATGAATCGAGAATCGAATATTCATATAATTAATGTGGGCCTTGGATCTTGGTTGCATAATATTGTAAAGGATAATTCATTTAGTGGTACTACAACCACACTTACTAAACATATTTTTA
>VDFB02015165.1:0-27124 GCA_007258455.2 Sequoia sempervirens
GGAGGAAACAAGAACCACAAAGGATTCTCTATGGCATCATCATTTATTGTATCAAGTTCTTTTAAACTACTTTGGGGGAGAGAGAATTATAATCCCTTTTTCTAAGGACTTTGTCATCTTCATACTTTTTAGGACTCACTAATTTTTGTTTGGGCTTAAAATAACAAAACAAAGGGATTAAAGAACCATAGGCAACTTACTAGATTTTTTTTTTTTTCTTAACAATTGAACAAATAAATCTCACACTTCAAATTTGGTGCTTAAAAGGAACTCATATTCTTGCTTTTGAAGGATTAAAATGAACATTTTCTTTATATGCTTTGTAATCCCTTATCCAAAGTAATATCATTTAAAAGACATATGCGCTTCTTTCGTGCCTCACGGTGATCTTGAGAATCAAAAGGATTTTTTTGATATTAAGTTGTATAAGTGATTGCCTCCACATTTCATTTGGGTTCTTAAAATTGAATTTTTTTTGTGAGTTTGAGTGAAGCATATCGCTTGTGTTCTCTCTTTGTTTCTAAACAAAGATTGATTGAACTATAGATGTGTTTGCTCACTTTTTTTTTATCCTTAGAGGGTATTCCTAGTGGTAAAAAGTAATCACCCTAGGGAACAACCCAACCAAGAACATGCTAAAGCCAAATGACTTCCAACTAGTTTATAAGTGTGGGTACTTGAGGAAAGTTCAAGTATCATGAGGATTGTTGTGACAAGAAGGGAAACAATGGTCTCTTGCCGTATTGATGATCCCCCATGAATGAAATTCCTATATTAGAACCTTTGGTTTAGAAGGTCAAATACTTATCTATTTGTTGGTGCAAGAACGGTTGTTCTGAAGCTATCCCACATTTTTATGGCTCTTAGTAGAGATGAGAAGTATGCCATGGGAGTTGATACTTGGCTGACTTGAGAAGTGTGTGCCATGGAGGGGAGCTAGTGTGGTCAAGCATCTAATCATCTGCTAAGAGTAGGCATAGCTAGATTTATCCAAGTGGGAACTCAACAAATATTGTCTCATTTTATCCTAGGATTGTGCATCACTTTGGAATCAAAACACTTTGCTTGGATCTAAAACATTGGAAAACAAACATTCAACATGAACATCAAATTTCAAACCCCTTAGGAGGAGCAAATACCTTTGACAAAATTTAAGTGCTATTGCTTTCCCTAGGGATTCTATCATTAGAGGCTTCTAAGCATTTGAATTTACATCACAATTTTCTCTCACTAAGGTCAACAATAGGAAACTTTTTCCTTGATTTCCACATAATACACTTTGTGGGATGAGAAGAAGTTAGGACATTAGACATATAGTTTGAAAATATAATCAAGAGAGTGTTTTTGGTAAAAGGAAGTCATTAAGCAAAGGTAAGAAACAATTGAACCCCATGTTGGAACTATAAAAATCTAATATTTTTACATATGTTTTCATTCATAATTTTCTGAAATTGCCTTCTTGAGCATTTTCTGCCCATATTTTACCATATTGCATCATATGTTCCTTCAATTCATACATTATGTACATTCTGGTGCCTGTCGGCATAGGTCCTTGACTGTCTCCCCGATTTGTTTTCCTGCCTACAAATGATTGTGTTGCCTATCGGCAAGACATTTGAAATTGTCTCGGTGATCAAATTTTTCTTGTAGGTATCATTTGACATGTTTCTTCTGGGTCTCGACGATAAATCTTGATTCATATCGGCTTATGTTTGGTCCTCGGTGAAAGCTCTTACCGAACGCAATGTGTCACACCGATCGGAGGATGAAGCTACATTGGCTTAAGTTGTGGTGTTGGCATAATGTCATGGAGAACTCTTATGGTCTCACCGAATAACATGTGGGAACTCACTTTGGCATAGCGGGATGCTTTCAGTGTATGGTTACAATGATTTTCTAGTGTTACACCGACCGGTGGTGGAGGAATTGGTCTTTCGGTATGACTTATGTTGATTCGGTATAATGTCACAACGAGCCCGTCGGGTCTTGCCGACGATATCTTATGAATGGCTTTCAGTGTGAGGATTGCTTTCTCTTGGCGATCTAGGGTTATCTCGGGGTGTTTCGGTGAAGTGATGTATAATCTATATGATGTCTCACTAATAGATGGATAGTCCGGTAATGACGAGAGGGCATGGGTAGGGCGATTGATGATATAGTTTCCTTTGCTTTGTAGGGATGTCTCAGCGTACATTCCTTTGGCGATTAAGAATTTTCAAATGATGTTGGCCGACATATGAATGCTTAATAACCATTGCTGGCCGACATGATTTTTCCAGAATCCCATGGTGGCCGATGTGAATTTGAAGCGTTATGATTTCTAATGCTGGTGTATTTATATGCACCCAGATTGTAATTGAAAGAGGGGATTTTTGGATTAGATAGATTAGGCATGGCTATAGTAGGATAATTTTCTCTTATCAGATACTATGTGCATGTTTTTCAAATGGTGGTTTCAATGAAATTCAGCTGTGTGGCAGTTTTGTTTTGGTATCAATTGTGTGTCAAATTTATTGAAAAGCATTGCTGAAGCTGTCTCCATGTTGATTCTTTCTGGTTGTTTAAATTGATGTAACGAGTTTACTTTCAGTTTATCAATGCACATTTGTTGTATTTGTGTGATTAATTGACTGGTTCTCTCAAGTAGAGATTAAATCCTTTTCGTTAATCACAGTAATTAGGAAGATTCATTTGGATTATTAAAGAAGAGCTCAGTAGTCATAATCTTGCATTGTTTATACAAGTTATGAATAGATCATATGCCTGCAATTTGATTTTCTGCTAGAATAAGTTGCCCACTTCTATTTCATTTGACTCCACATACCCAACAAGGCACTGGTCTCTGCAATTTCATTATTTGAATTCATTCAATCTCTTTTTATCAGTTAATTAAGCATTCTAGGATTTAAATCAGAAGATAGTTATCAAGTTTGATTTCATTTTGTTCACTATCATCTACCATTGTGGAAAAGCATTTTAGAAGGATAATCACAAGTTAAGTCTGCATAATTCAAGAGAATTTTTCACGAGTTTGGCCTTTTTGAAGAGTAGAAAGGTTTGATTGTTTCGAGCCTTACATTACATTACCCTAAAAACATTGTGAAAGCTTGGAGAGCCTTTTGTGGTTCAAACCTATGTTTGAGCTAACACCCCAAACATTTTCTCTTACAAATGAGATTTCGCAGAAAGGTCAAATCCAAAACCAAAAGTCCAAAGGTCTTAGTCAAAAAGCTCGCAATAAATGTTTGTCTATGTTTTACAAATTTAGAGAAGGATTGACCTTCAAATTTTACAAATGGGCATCAAAGAACAATCCAAATTTTTATTTATTTTACTATTATCAAAATCCAAGTCTTTCAAGGTTTGAGTATCTCACTTAAGTATTGCATGTTCTTCAACATGGTCTTGTAAACAAGAGTCTTTTAGGTTCATTGGAACAAAACCAATCACTCTCATCGATCCACTGAAACATCAAATCCAAAATCATCTACCAAAAACTCTTGGAAATCTTGAAAAAATCATCCATGCTAGGCTTTTGGAAAATCCTCTAGATCAAATCCAAATCATCTTGTTTGGTTATTTGTGTGTAGATGAATCCTTCTTCACATATTTAGTCAAATTATCAAATCCTTGTGAACAATTCTATCCCTTGATAGCATCCAACATCTTGGGGTTTATGAGTCCAAAATCTAAAATCAAATCAAACCAAATTCATCTTGTTTGGCTAGGTGTGTACAGATGAATCCTTCTTTACACACTTAGTCAAATTATCATCTTGTGTACAAGTTTACTCTAGGAAAACATCCAACCTCTTAGAGTTTATGAGTTCACTATCCAAACCAAATCCAGTCAATTGAAAGTCAATATCAAATTAAATCAAATCATCAAAATCTAAAGTCCCAAAGTCTAGTATCTCCTTCAAGATTTTATAAAGAGTTCAAACATTCACATCATCCATCCTTCATTTTATCTCATAATCGCCCTTTGATCATGTCGTCCTAAGATTTTTATTTTTGTGCCCCGAAGTTAGATCAATATAAGAGAATTAGAGATTCGTTTCGCACATTCTTGAAATTCCTATTGTACATGGTGCAAACTTGATCTTAACACAGAAGAACATGGAAACCGCAAAGAGACATCAACCGAATGACTTGAGTCAAACCACTTCCGAAATCAATACTATTGGATCAAGAAATCCCCTACCCAATATTCCTCTATCATCACAAAATCCTCAAGAGGAAGGTCAAGTGGAAGTGGAAGACATCACATATAATGTCTTAGGGATGACACAAGATGAAATCATTGAGATGGTCCAAAATCATGAAACTCACAGAATTTTCAATACCATGATGAGACTCAATCCCTCCCAATACATGCTTGAATTGGAAAAAGAAGGGGCTAAACTCCCTTCCGACTATGATTTGAGCACTCTTGTGGAGAAAATTCTTGAGATTATGCCATTGGTTTCATTCACCCCATCTTCATTCCAAAGCATCACTTAATCCATCCTGCAAATCGCATCATCCATTGCTCCAACTCAACCAATTGTCAACAAGGGGAGTTGATTATTACATGCTTTTCAAAAAAATCCTCTTATTAACAACAAAGACTTGGATGCAAATACTATTTGGGTCAATCAGTTTCATTAAATCTACTACACCCATATGTTCCACTCACTTTTCAAGACCCCAATGACCCATCATCATCTTTTCATTAAACACTGACATATCCTCTCAACACACAAACCTCTCTCCCTATGACTTCACAAGGAGAAGGTGGGCTATTTGGATTAGGATGAATCTTTGATCCTTCATCATTTTCATTTCCTCAAGGGAACACACCACCCATTTTTCTACCACTTCCACCTTTTCCATTAACATCCACACTACCTCTTGGTTTAGGGCTCCCCCCTTTACCACCATTCAATCAACATAATCAAAGCAACCCCCCAATTATAAATCAAAACATCATACCAAATCCTATGATCTTGCCATTGATATCACAACAGTAGATGGAAACCATCCAAGCAACCCAAGAAATCACTGCACCATCCATAAACGTGGTCTCTCAAGGACCAAACATATCAATAACACCATCCACTACACAAATATCTATCATCAATACAATGTTACCTCTCATCACAACAAAAAAAACCATTTCAAATCCACCACAATCACCACCAAAACAAAACATGACAAACTCATTTAACATCACATTGCAAGCAAATCAACAAGCTTCCTATCAAAACACACTTAAACAAATTCAAAATCAACAAGCTGCAAAACTAGCTACCCAACAAGTGCAAGCACAATAGGTTGCCCAAACTCAAGCTTTGTTGCAATAACAACAAGCCACCCAAGCTTCCCAAGCTGTGCAAGTAGCTCAAGCCACTCAAATTGCACAAGTTTCCTAGGCTACTTAGGCTACACAAATTTCCCAACAAGATGAAGCTCAACAAGCACAAGTGCAAGCTTAATACTAGACACAACTACAAGTAGCTCAACAACAAGCATATCAACAAGCCTTGCAACAATACCAAGCACAACAAGAAGCAATCCAACTCTTAGCCCAACAACAAGCATTGTTGGAATAATAACAACAAGACCAAGAACAAGCATTGTTGGCACAACAACAACAAGACCAACAACAAGCATTGTTGGCACACTAGCAACAAGACCAACAACAAACATTGTTGGCGCAACAAAAAATGCATGCATATCAACAAGCCTTGACAATAGAGATTGTAACAAACTCCCACCAACATACCCAACACTCCACCCATCACTCAAACACCTCGACCACTTCAAAACATAGTCACTCCAACTCCTAATATGCAAGAAGATGTGACAACACAAATCAAGTTTCTCTCACAGTAAGTGCTCGATCTCCAATCAGGGAAAATAATAAAAACACCAAGAAATTTGTGCCCCTATCCATTCAACGGGAGCCTTGCAATGGTACCATTCCCAAAGGGGTTTGAAATCCCTAAATTTGACAAATATCGTGGGCTTGGTAATCTTGAAGATCATATTAGGGAATTCTAGGTACATTGCATGGAGGTCGCATATGACGATACATATTTGATGTGGTTATTCCCTAAAAGTTTGTCTGGCCCTACCATGGAATGGTTCTCTTTACTTTCTCCTGGCATCAAAAAAATCCAAGAGATTGTAGACGCATTCATAAAAAATTATGCATTCAACATTGGTATGGATGTTAGTCTAGAGGAACTATTTTCCCTCAAACAAGGTAAGGGGGAAACATTCACTTCCTACAACGATGGCGATCCAAGGCCAACAAGAGAAAATGGGCCATGTCAAAAAAAAACAAGTTTGCACCATCATTTCCAATCTTGAGAAAACCTTGTCATTCCATCTTAAGATGCAATGCATCACCACATATGACCATTTGATCCCCAAGGTTCTCAACATCGAAAGAGCCCTAATTACACAAGGGGGGACACCCACGTATCCAGAACATCAAGACAGCTACCCTTCCATTAGTTATAACAAAAAACCACACACATGGGTGAGAAATAAAAATGTCACTAATGATGGTGTGGTCGATGTGAAGGTCATAATTAGTGCTCCAAAACAAAACACCCAATCATACCAGAAATCACAAAACAACAATTGAAATAACATGCAAACCAATGTGCTATCACAAAAACCACCCAACAATCAAGTCAACAATCTGAATAATCAAGGGGGACCACCCATGCAAAACAAATATCCCCCCAAGTGAAAGTACACAACCCTTGGGGAGTCAATCAAATCTGTCATGAAGAAGTTGGTAAATGAGAATCTCAACAAAATTCCCACATATGAGAATTATCAAGAATCCCAAGTGAAACCACCATGGTACAATGAAACCACCATTGTGATTTTCATAAGATCAAGGGGAACACAATGGCCATTTGTATGAGGTTGAAAAATATGATCCAAGACCTCATCGATGATAATATCATAAATGTTGAACAACCAGTTGGAAATCAAGACCTAAAAATATACACGAATTTGATGCCAGATCATAACAAAGGGAAAAAAAATGGAAAGAAAAAGTATGCCAATGTAAACCATGTGTATGATCATGTTGTTGTATCCCTAGATGAATGGATCATTGTTGTAAACATCAAGGGAGCCAAATTTGATTCCGGATTCACCACATGTGGTGACAATTGATGGATCATCATAGCCACCTAGAGAATCCATCTCAAATCCAAAATCCATTCATAGTGGTTATAGTGTCTTGGACCAGCTGAAAAGAACCCCTACTGAAATCTCCATCATGTAGTTACTTAAGATCTCATCTTCCTGTAGAAAGATCCTTGAGGAAGCATTGCCTTCATCTACCATCTCCGCCATTCTTGACACTGACCAGTTCCAAGCTATGGTCAGACACATCACCAAACCAAATCTCCTCACATTCTCTAATTAGGAATTTCTCGCCCAACCATCTCATAATCGTGCACTCCACCTTGAAGTCCTGGTTCAAAAAAACAAAGTCAAAAGGGTCTTGGTGGATGGGGGTGTAGGTCTAAATATTTGTTCCTCAAACTAATAAAGAATTTGGGATTCTCTAAGGAATCCATTGAAAAAGGAAAGGGAATCACAATCAGAGCTTATGATGATCAAGAAAGAGTGCCTCAGGGTACTATCCAACTCCCTATTCAAGTAGGGCCAACCATTATGGAAACCACTTGTTAGGTCTTGGACCTTTATTTTCCTTATAACATCCTCATAGGGAATCCATGGATCCATGGGATGCAAGCTGTTGCATCTACGTTTCATTAGTGCATCAAATTCCCATACCAAAACCAAGAGGTCATGATTCATGGGGATCCCGAGCCCTTTTATTATTGTAAGAGTCTAGAAGCAAAGTACTAAAAAATCCCCCAAGTCCCAAAGAATGATGAAGGCCCTTCAACCCCATATGTAGACCTAGCTACTTTGGCCTCCACTTCTGAGACAAAGACTCCCTCCAATTGTGATATCTCTAAAATCAAGGTCATTATCCAAGATAATGGGTGTGGAGATTATAAAATGAAGAAAGGTGTTTTTGTGGTAGGAGAGTTACCTCAATCTCCTAGTTCTCACAGGAAACCCCAACTAGCTGAAACATCATCCCAAACCTACAGAGCATACCCCTCCAAATTTAGAAGTTGGGGAGACCTAAGTTGAGAAGTGGTAGATGAAAGAGACATATCAAGCTTGCTATACCAAGATAAAAGGCCTGTGCCTAATCTTCCAATAGATGAGAGCAACAAAGAACTGCAAATGATGCTTGGTATGGGCTATGACAGAAACAAGAGACTTGGACAAAATGACAATGGTCTTTTAGTACCACTCATTCTTGAGAGGTGTATTAGAAATCTTGGCCTTGGATGTACCCCTCCAAAGGTAACCATGCATGGTAGAATTCCCCTGGTTAAAATAGTCAAAATACCCCCTCAACTATCAGCAACTACTCTTCAATTACCCGTATCCACAGGTCGAGTCATATATAACTTTACCTTCGACATAATTGATGTGTGTATTAGTAGTGATGAGGAAGATCCTATAACCAACTTACTTATGCTATTCAAGGATTCCTCTCTTCTCATGATTAGTACCCTATCTTTTGAGTCAAACAACCAAACCCATGAGATAAACTTAGTTTATCCCCAACTCATCGATTATGACCAACGAGGACTACCAATTTTGGATACATTTAAAAATGATGAGGCACTCTTGGAATTCATGGGATTATAGGATACTATACCATGTGGAGATCACAAAGCTAGGTTTGACATCATACTAGACACACATGCCTATTACATGGAAATGATTGAATCCTTCAATAGCAAATGTGAAAATCTAAGAATAATCTTTGGGTCTTTCAGTGAAAACCACACTATGGCCCTCTCTGACTCAAAAATAGTAAAAATAAAGGACACATCCAATGGTGAAAACCTCTTTGAGGCACCAGAGGATGAAGGATTCAATCTTCCTCTCAGTGCCATTCATCAGGAGAAGTCAACAATTATGGAAGAAACATGCAATATAGTCTACTTGGGAATGGAAGAAATGCCACACATAAAATTCTATGTAGAGTCTCTTTTAATAGAAGAACATGAACTCCTAGCTATGTTCCTAAGAGAGAAAGTTCAACTTTGCATGGATCGATGCCGACATTCTTGGACTTGATCCAGAGGCTGCAGTCCACCATCTAGTCATGTATCCTGAAGCAAAGCCATTAAGACAAAAGCTAAGGAAAATGCATCCCCAGATAGCATTGTTGGTCAAAATGGAATTAAAAAATCTCCTAGATGCAAGATTCATATGGCTAATTGATTATTTGAAATAGGTCTCTAATATTGTACCTATTTCAAAGCCCATTGGGGGCATCTGCATCTGCACGAATTTCAGACACTTGAACAAAGCATGTCCCAAGGATGACTTTCCACTATCAAACATTGACATGATCATGGATATGACATCAAGACATGAGATGTTATCTTTAATGGATGGATTCTTAGGATACAACCAGATCTTATAGCAAAGGAGGACCAACACAAGGCGACTTTCACTTGTCTGTGGGGAACATATTGCTAGAATATGATGTCATTTGGGTTGAAGAATGAAGGAGAAACCTATCAAAGGGCCATGCCACTAATATTTAATGATATCATTCACAAGACTATGGAGGATTACATGGATGAAATATTGGCCAAGTTGAAGAAACATTGAGATCACATAGTGGCTTCGAGCTCCATCTTCAATAGACTAGAAAAGTACAAGGTTCAACTAAATCCAAAAAAGTGTGTCTTTAGGGTACAATCAGGCAAGCTCCTAGGGTACATTGTATCCATGAGAGGAATCGAGGTAGATCTAGCCAAGGTAAAGGAAATTCTCAAAATGGAGGCACCAAAAACATTGAAGCAACTAAGAGGCCTACAAGGAAGACTCCAGTCCATTCATTGATTCATAGCAAAACTAGCAAACAAGGTTATCTCATATTCTCATCTACTCCACAAGGGGGTATCATACAAATGGGATGAGAAGTGTAATCAATCCTTCAACAAGATCAAGGATTACTTAATCACACCACCAGTCCCCATGCCACCTATTCCAAGAAAACCCTTGATCTTATACATATCAACAAAAACAAGAGCTCTCAACACTCTCCTAGCACAACACGATGAAATCGGGAAAGAGAGAGCTATTTATTACATCAACAGAACTATGGTGGGCATGAGCTAAACTACACACCCATTGAGAAATATTGCCTAGTAGTCATCTTCACAACTCAAAAATTCAGACATTACATGCTAGCACACTAGATCAAATTCATTGCAAAAATAGATCCTCTCAAGTACCTACTGTCCAAAGAAATGCTCATAGGACAAATGGCTAAGTGGGTTATGATCCTCATAGAGCATGACATTGAGTATATGGAACACAAGGCTATCAAAGGAAAATCAATTGTAGATCAACTGGCAGAAGCACTCATATGCAAAAAATCCACTTTATATGAGTTCCTTAAGGAATCAATCTTCAACTAAAGTGTAGCGAATCATTGGAAAATGTACTTTGATGGATCCTATACACATGGATCCGGAGTGGGAATTTTCTTCATCACTCCACAAAGGGGATACATACCTAAATCATACAAGTTTTTCATTCCCTTGCACGAATAATATTGTGGAATATGAGGCTCTTGTTATAGGGCTGAGAATTGCAATGCAGTGGAAGATCATGGAACTTAAAGGTATATGGAGATTCATAGCCCATAATCAACTAGGTAAACATTGAGTACCAAAAAGGATGAAAAGTTGAATCCCTACAAGAATTTGGTGGAAATCTTAAGGATTTCTTCATTGATATCGCATTTGAGCAGCTACCAAGAGAAAATAATAGAGTAGTAGATGCCATGGCAACAATTGGATCGCTTCTAGATGTCCCACACAACATCCCGAAGCAAGAATTCCTCATAGAGTAGCTTCTCGTACCAACATTCGAGGTACCAGAGTCTGAATTTGTGTGCAAAATTGTTGGTCTCAATGATCCAAGGTACCATAATATATACACCTACTTGAGAATAGGGGTCCTCCCTGCAAACATAACCCTGAACCTCAAGAGAGCCTTTGTCAAAAAATCATCCCATTTTGTCATCCTAGGAGATACCCTTTACTGTAGAAGCATTGAAGGAACCTTGTTATGTTTCCTAAATGTTGAGGAAGCCTTGACTACTTTAATCGAGGTACATAATGGTATTTGTGGTTCACACTCAAGCAGAATGACCTTGGCTAAGAAATTCTTGAGGACTGGGTACTATTGGCCTACAATGGAAAGGGAAGCACATGACTATGTCAAAAGGTGTTTGCAGTGTCAGTAGCCTGGGGATCTCATCCATGCACTAGCTCAGGAGCTTCACCCAGTTGTTACACCATGGCCCTTTTCACAGCGGGGGCTCGATCTTGTTGGAAAAATTACCCCTACCTCATCAAGTGGACATAAGTTCATCATCACCGCCACAAAGTATTTCACAAAGTGGGTGGAAGCCATCCCCATGACCTACATTACTAGAAAGTAGATATCCAAGTTCATCCTGAACTACTTAATATGCTGCTATGGTGTTCCTTAAGCCATTATCTCAAATAATGGGACACCTTTCAAGAATTAGGATGTTCACGACCTATGCCAAAAATTCAAAATCCCACATCACTTTTCCACTCCATATTATCCCCAAGAAAATGGACAAGTAGAAGCTACCAACAAGACCATCCTAAAAATCCTCAAGAAAATAGTGAATGACGTAGGTTGTGACTGGCATCTATAGCTAAATCCTACCTTATGGGCCTTACCAAGACAAGCATCGCACCATTAAGTGCCACCCCATTCTCCACGGTCACCTGAAACCATACTCCCCATTTAAGATCAGAGCTCCCATCACTAAAGAATATGTTGCAAAATCTCATCACAAATGAAGAATATGAAGTCAGGCTGAATGAGCTTCGGGGCTACTAGATGACAACATATATGGATGCCTTAAACCATTTGAAGAAGTCTACCAAAACAATTCAACTTGAGCTACAACAAAGGAAGATTAGGAGTGGGACATTCAAGTCGGTGAGCTTGTGCTAAAGAGAGGTGAAAAATGTTTGAAATCGGAACTAACAAGGGGAAAAAGAATTAGAACCTTGATTAGTTTGGGACCTTGTCATTAAAACAACGCTACAAAAATTCGAGGGGGCATGTGTAGTTGTAGCTTACACCGGAAGGGGAGGCTTCTATTGAGCCCATGAGCAACTCATCTCAAAAATTTTACATACTAATCTTTCAAGGTATAAAACCAAAATAAAAAAAATGAAAAGTCTTGAAAAAAATAAGTCACCTAATAAAACAGCAATAAGGCATCTTTGTGACAACAAAAAATCAAAAGAACATAAAAATAAAAAAGAAAAAAGGATTAATACTTGATGAGAAAAATTGTCTATAGTGAAACCGCCGGTGGTGCTTTGAGCAAAATGCAACGATGAAAACTTGGCGAGCCAGTTGCCTTGCTGGTGTCAACATCCTCGGATCGCCCCTCCGCGACTTGTTCGCATCATCCATCCATCATGCTTCCATCATCCATCACATTCATATCTCCATCTATCACCCATCCACATCCGTATCATAGCTTGGTCTTGTGCTTGTGTCATGATCCCTCCTAGTACTACTCGGCCCATCCTCAAGGCCAGTTTGTCCCACCTTTATTAGAGTAGTCTATTGCATCACATTAGGGGAATGTTCTCCGCATATATTGGATAAATTAACATATTATAACGGAAGTCTTCCATAAAGATAAAGCTGGCTGTCAGAAATCCAAAAAATACACAAAAACATTCATACAAAATAAAAAATAAAAAAACATCAAAAAATAAAAAATCAAAAATAGGTCAAAAGTCCAAATCAAAAATAAACTATGTGGTCTCTATGTGTATAATGTAGGCAAGAATAATATATTGATCAACCTCCAAGGCCCCTAGGATAGGTTTTTAGGTTAGTCTCTTGGTCAAAATCTCAGAAAACCCCAAAACATTGGAAAATTTGAAAATCAAAACATTTTTAAAATCTAAAAAATACTAAAAAATAGCCTCAAAACATTTCAAAAATATCAAAAACATCCAAATATTTGAAAAAATACATCCATCCCATCTCACTTTCACCCACAATAAAAACCCACTCCTAATAAATCATTGTCACCCTTAACCTTTGGTGAAACAATCAGAAACAAGTTTAGCAGGTTACAAGTGAAAACATAATCGTCAAAGTCTCAAGTCTAGGTCAGTAAGTAAAAAAGTTGGTCAAATTTTCGTATCAATAGCTAATCATCCATTTTGTTCCAAATCATCTAATAACATCATGTCCTAGGACGCATCCTTCCTACAATGGACATCAACATCAAGCATCACTATAGTTTAGTCTTGGCTAGCAGTATGAAGAACATTAGCTTGTTTGTTTACTTTATCTTTGTATTTTTGCTTATCTTATTGCACTCATTCCAATGACCTCTCAATGATGTCCAAACAAATGGATTTATAGAGAAAGGAATGGGTGAACAATCATTATCTTTTGTCTGTTGTACTTGTTGGATATTGTTGTAATATAACCTTGGTCATGTGTGCTTTGTTTGGGTGTAGGGAGGATGTTTTAGGTATCTTTTTGACCACATAGGAAGGCTTTCCTTTCTATGTTTTGGTCTGAGATGTTTGAAATATCTTAACTACATTTTAAGATAAGGTTTTGTATGTTAGGTGTGAATAAGAGTACTCCTATCTGATTGTCGAGTCAAATTCCATCACACTAGGTACAACACCATCTTGGTTCTTTATACCTTCATGGATCATGCCTATGTGTATTATCAAACATAAGGTAAATGACCCTTTTAAAGTCCCAATTCCTAGTAAGAAAATCATCATCATCGCCATCATCATAATTAATAATGTAGGCTTGCTGGATCCTCTTTTCATTATCTTATTTCTTCTATCTTCTTTCCACGCCAACATGGTACCATGACAGTTAATAAAAAAACATCACCAGTGCATCCATCCTGCATCCACAAATCATCAGCATAATTCATATCATATCATATCATTTAGGAAACATTAATCATCTCGCATGCATTACATTTCATCATTGCATAATATAGATTGGTTATTCTAAGCATCTCATAAATCATACATTTGCATCCATTACATTAACATCCATTGCATAATCACATATACATCATTGTATCATTTACACCATCATATCATTTGCATCATCATATCATTTATTTGCATCATCACATAGGTATCATAATGAAAACATCATCATGTCATATCATGTGCATCATTAGGTCATGCATCCATAGTGGAACAAGTACTGAAAAATAAAATGAGCATCTCATACTTTTTATCATCATCATCCATTAGGTGCATAATATAGATTTGTTTGCATCCACTCATCATCATAAAAAAGTGCATAGAAAGATACTAAAAAAGAAATGCATCCATCCATAAACATCAGAATAATCACTACATCACATCATAACATCACATAAAATAGAATCATCTTATTGCATTGTATAAAATAAATTCATATCATATCATCACATTGCATATAGGAAATTAAATACATCCATCCATCATGCATAAATAAAGTATCATATCAAGATCGAACCATATCATATCATATATCATCAAAATAAATACACAACTATCATGGTACATGAATCAAGATCAAATGTTTGTGTATATCAATCAATATAATATAATCACCCATGGATCGCAAAAAGAATGGTGTCTCTGATAAAAATAAGAGCTAGCCTTGCTGGATGCTCCCCTTGCTAACCGATCTCTCCCCATGATCCTCTAGAGACCTGTATCTAGTCTGCTATGAAAAATATGGAACCTAAGCTACTCGAGGCACTATCTGATGATAATGCACCCAGTAGTACTCTCCCTCTCTAATGGCCTCACTGTATGCCCACATAGACACTGTGCTCCTGGAGGAGGATGCAGCCATACTCTCGAGCTGCTATCATTGACCCATCACCTACGCTATCTGCAGCTTTGTAGCCTACCACTATTGGATGGTGATGCAAGAGCATCCTTGGTTCTTGGCAATCTTGCACCAACCAAAAATATTTTCTTTTAGTTTTGTTCTTGCTCAGTCATGTTGGTGGATTCATCATATTTTCTCACCAGACCTTGTGGATCTACATTATCATTTTGGACATGTTTATTTTCCTTATTCCAATATTTGAGCATGATTGGATCTTTTTCTGGAAATTTATCGATTCTAGATTTGATGGTAGTTTCTCTAATTGGCACCAGAATAATTTTCAATTGTAATGGCTAATTTGATTGTTCATGGATTGTTTCCATAACTTGTGTATCTTGATGGTGTGATTTTAATTGTTCCATGGAGTGTTCCCGACCTTGATTATAGGTCCACACTTCATCCCATACATTCACCAAGGAGTAATTCAAATTTGAGATTGACTTGTTCATGTGCACATTACATTTTCTTCATTAGAGATTGTAATAATCTTTGGCTAACGCAGATGATTCTAGATCCCTGGATGTGGTATAAATCACTGTAATAGATCATTAGGAAGTGGCATTGAGAAAGATAGGTTTGATATGTTATAATTTAGCTCTCATTAAGGAGCATATAGGGATGTTGTATTTCTAAACTTGTTATATCAGGCCTGCGAGTTGAAACTGTAAGCCCGGATGTTGTGAGTTGAATGTAATTGAGATTTCTATTAATGAGCATTTTTTAATCTGGATTTTCCTCCATATTCCATGTTTCTTCTATTGTGTTACTCTTGCTGCATGGTCTGGATTTTTCTCTTTGAGGACCCTCCTTTTGTGGTTGCACCAGATTGGTATTAGAGTGAGATTTGATCTATGTGAGGTCATCAGAATTTGTGGAGTCCTATTGAAGATTTTTTGTGGGGTGGTGGACTATGGATCCAACCTACATCTATAGAGGACTTGTGTGAAGATGGTGGGAAGAAGAAATGTTAGAGGAAATGGAGCGCGTGGAAATGTAGACCCAACTTTAATGGAGATGTTGAGAGGAATTGCTGCTAGATTATATGCAGTCAAAATAGCCCAAAGAAGAGGTCAACTAGTTAATGATGTAAGTGATGAAGAGGTAGATGTGTAGGAAGCAAGAGGAAGAGCAGATCAACCTAGACTTGATCAAGGAGAAGAGAGGTTCATAAGATCCCTAACTAGAGCGAATACAAAACCACATTTCAATCCACCAGATTATAACGGTAAGTTGGATTCAGTTGAATTACTTGATTGGATAACAAAGATGGAAAAGTATTTTGATTTTAAAGGTACCATTGAAGATAAGAAGGTAAAATTTTCTTGTACAAATTTGAAAGGACATGCATCCCTTTGGTGGGAAAATTTGTTGATAGATAGATAAAGAAGAGGAAAAGAAAAGATAAGATCATGGGATCGGATGGTGAATAAGTTGAAAACAAAGTTTATGCCTATAGATTATTATATCAATTTGTTCTGAAAGTTGCAAAATTTGAATTAGAAGGAATCAAGTGTGACAAAGTATATTGATGAGTTCTACAAGTTAAATATCAGATATGGACATTCAAAGGATGAGATCAAGCAAGTAGCCAAATATGTGAATGGTTTGAGGTCATCTATATAGGATAAGATTAGTTTGATTAAGTTGAAGAGTGTGTAAGAAGCATATCAATGTGCCCTTAAAGTAGAAGAAAAGTTGAATAAAAGACATGAGCAGAGATAGAGAGGACGAGGTAGAAGATTTCAAAGAGGAAGCACTTTTACTAGAGGAGGAAGAGGATCTTTTCTAGATTAGAATAAGGATAAGGAGGTTAGTAAGAATGACAATTCATACCATAGAGGTGATGGAAAATATTACAGAAAAGGAGGATATGGTGGTCACTAGAATGAAGGTTATAGAAAGGATGAGAAAAGAGTATTCAGGGGAACTTGTTATAAGTGTGGTGGAGAAGGACATAGAGCATTTGAATGCAATCAAGGAGAGACAAGAAAGATGAAAAAAAATAAAATAGAAGGACAACCTTTGTCGAGGAAGAACATGCTGATTCATATAAAAAATTGGAAGATGGAGAAGTGTTGGTGAATAGAAGAGTGTTGTGTCAAAGTGAGATGGAGTAGGAGCCATTGCAAATAAAGAATTTATTTTGGACTAGATACAAGGTAGCTGGTAAATGTTACAAAGTTATTGTTGATAGTGGAAGCTCAGAGAACTTGGTTTCTAAAGAAATGGTGACCAAATTGAAGTTAGAAAGATTGAAACACCCGAAGCCCTTTCAGATAGCATGGATTCAAGATGGGCATAAGATACTGGTAAGTGAACAATGTTTGGTAAAATTGAATATAGGAAATTACCATTATGAAGTTTTGTGTGATATCATGCCTATGGATGTATGCCATGTCTTTTTGGGAAGGCCTTGGTAATATGATGGAAAGGATAATCATGAAGGAAAGAAGAACACATATACCATTGTTGCTAATGGGATGAATCATACTTTATTTCCATTGGAAGATGTTCCTAAAGTTGAGGTTTGTACGAGTGCTAGAATTTGTTTGGTTGATGGAAGGATATTTTTGGATGGACTGAGACATGAGAACATGTGTTATGCCTTGGTTCCTAAGAAGGCCAAATACTTGAATCATGTAGAAGAACAATTGAAAAAGATAAAGGAATTGCTGATAGAGTATGAAGAGATCATTTCAGATAATATACTTGATGGATTACCACTTGTGAGGAGTATTAGTCATTGCATGGATATGATTCCTGGAGCTAGTTTTCCTAATAAGGTAGCACACTAGATGAAACCTATAGAGTATGAAGAGTTGAATAGACAAGTGCAAGAATTGTTGAGGAAGGGTTTGATTAGAGAAAGCTTAAGTCCATGTGCAATACCTGTTGTGTTAGCACCTAAGAAGGATGGAGAATGGAGGATGTGTACAAAATCTAGAGCCATAAACAAAATCATGGTGAATTATAGATTTCATTTTCCCTAGATGGATGACATTATGGATTGTTTGAGTGGAACTTAATACTTTACAAATATAGATTTGAAGAGTGGATATCACCAGATCAGAATCAGAGAAGGGGATGAGTGGAAGAAAACATTCAAGACAAATGAAGGGTTGTATGAGTGGTTGGTGATGCCTTTTGGACTAAAAAATGCACCGAGTACTTTCATGAGGTTGATGAATGAGGTATTGAAGAAATTATTGGGTAATTTTGTGATTGTTTATTTGGATGACATCTTGATTTTCACTAAGAGTAGAGAAGAATTTTTTTTGCATATAAGACAAGTTTTTCAGAGGTTGAGAGAAGAGAAGTTCTTGATAAACATTAAGAAGTGTCTTTTCATTAAGGAAGAGTTGGTATATTTGGGATTTGTAATATCAGTGGATGGATTGAAGATGGATCCGAAGAAGGTAAGAGAAATTGTTGAGTGGCCTACACCAAATAGCATTGGAGAGGTAAGATCATTTCACGGATTGGCCATTTTCTACTAGAATTTAATTAGGAATTTCAATTCTATTTGTAGTTCTATGACAAAAAAAATGAGAGGAGATAAGAAGGATTTTAGGTGGACATCTAGAGAAGACTGAAGTTTTGTGTTGTTGAAAAAGAAGGTGACTGAGGCACCTGTGTTGGCTTTACCAAATTTTAATAAGGTATTTCAAGTAGACTGTGATGCAAGTGGAAATGCAATTGGAGCAGTATTGAGTCAAGAAGAGAGACCAGTAGCTTATTTCAATGAGAAGTTAAATGATGCTAGGAGAAGATATTCAATATATGATTAGAAGTTCTATACCATAGTTCAAGCCTTGAAGAAGTGGAGACATTACTTGTTTCCTAAAGAGTTTGTGTTGTAATTGAATCATCAGGCTTTGTAGTATTTAAACAATCAAGGTAAGTTGAATCAAAGACACATGAGATGGGTAGAATTCTTGTAGAGCTATACTTTTGTTTTGAAGCATAGGAGTGGAAAGTCAAATAGAGTTGCTGATGATTTGAGTAGGAGAAGGAATTTACTAACAGAGATGAGGGTGGAGGTATTAGGCTTTGGTGAATTGAAGAACTTGTATAAAGGAGACCCGAATTTTGTAGAACATTGGAGAGATTGTAAAGAACTAGTTTCAGAGGACAAAAGTTGTTGGTTGGACTATTTCATTCAAGAGGATATGTTGTTCAAAGGTAATCAGTTGTGTATACCCCAAATTTCAATGAGGGATAACTTGGTGAAAGAAAATAATAGTGGAGGATTGTTAGGACACTTTGGAGTTGATAAGAAAGTAGCATTGGTAAGTGAGAATTATTTTTGGCCTTAGATTCATAAGGATATTAGGAGATTTTTGTAGAGTTGCATAGTTTGTCAAGTTGCAAAGGGAGGTAGTTAGAATGTTGGATTTCATAAGACTTTGAAAGTTTCAGAGAGACCTTGGGAGGATATCAGTAAGGATTTCATACTTGGTTTTCTGAAGATACAAAGAGGTAATGATTCTATATTTGTGGTAGTGGAAATTTTTTCTAAAATGGCACATTTCATACCTTGTAAGAAGACAACAGATGGAGTACATGTAGCAAACATTTTTTTTTAGAGAAGTGGTCAAATTGCATGGGTTACCTAGGAGTATTGTTTCAGACAGAGATGTAAAGTTTTTTTCTTACTTTTGGAAGACACTTTGGAAGAAATTGAAGAAATATTTGAAGTTTAGTTCTACTTTTGACCCATAGACTGATGGATAGATAGAGGTAGTAAATAGGAGTTTGGGGAATTTTTTGAGATTCTTGGTTGAAGAGAAGATTGGAAGTTGGGATTTAGTCCTTGCACAAGAAAAGTTTGCTTACAATAATTCAGTAAATAGGAGTACGGGAAATACACCTTTTGAGATTGTTATTGGAGTTCATCCTAGAGGTATATTAGAGTTGAGAGACATTAGTACGAAAGATAAAAGGAGTGCAAAAGAAGAGGAATATGTAGAACATATGAAGAAAGTGCATGCTCAAGTGAAGGAGTAATTTGAAGATATGAACCAAAAGTATAAGGAGCGAGTAGATGAAAAGAGGAGACATAAGGAGTTCAAAGTGGGAGATGAAGTGATGACATATTTGAGGAAGGAGAGATTTCTAGTTGGCATATATAATAAGCTAAATATGAGGAAGTTCAGACCCTATAGTATTTTGAAGAAATTTGATTTAGGAAATGCATATGAAGTGGAGTTAATAGATGGCATGGGTATATCACCTATATTCAACATTACAAATCTACATCAGTACCATAAAGTGGAATTTAGTGAAAACAATAAAGAAGAATTAGAGAATCATTTTCCTAAACAATAGGCATATGAGATTGAAGAGATTCTGGATATCATAGATGGAAGGAAAACTCATGGAAGACAATACAACTAATATCTGGTGAAGTGAAAAGGTAGACTAGTGGAGGATTCTTCTTGGATTTCTCAAGCTGAGGTAGACCATCTTATTTTTCCTTTAGCCCTCGTAAAGTGAGGGAATCACTTTTGAATAACCCAATATGTTTGATGTAGAAGCATCCTTGGTTCTTGGCAATCTTGCATCAACCAAAAATATTTTCTTTCAGTTTTTGGTCTTGTTCTGTTCTTGCTTAGTCAAGTTGGTGGATTCATCATATTTTCTCACTAGACCTTGTGGATCTACATTTTCATTGTGACATGTTCATTTTCCTTATTCTAAGATTTGAGCGTGATTAGATCTTTTTTCGGAAAGTTATCGATTCCAAATTTTATTGAAGTTTCTTGAAGCACCACCAAAATAATTTTCAAGCCTAACAACTAATTTGATCATTCATGGATTGTTTCCATAACTTGAGGATCTTGATGGTTTGATTTTAATTTTTCCATGGAGTGTCCCCAACCTTGATTATAGGTCCACACTTAATCCCATACATTAATTGAGGAGTAATTCAAATTTGAGGCTGACCTATTCATGCACACATTACATTTTTGTCATTGGAGGTTGTAATAATCTTTGGCTGACGTAAATGATTCTAGATCCCTAGATGTGGTATTAATCATTATAATAGATTATTAGGAATTGACATTGAGAAATATAGGTTTGATATGTTAGAATTCAACTCGCATTAAGGAGCATATAGGGATGTATTTCTGAACTTGTTATATTAGGCTTTTGAGCCGAATTTGTAAGCCCAGATGTTGTTGGCCTAATGTAATTGAAATTTTCATTAATAAGCATGTTTTAATCTGCATTTTCCTCCATATTTTGTGTTTCTTCTATTGTGTTACTCTTGTTGCACGGTCTGGATTGTTCTCTTTGAGGACCGTTCTATCGTGGCTACACCAAATGGCCTGATCTCGCTCTGCTACTAGGGCCTGGACCTGCTACCTGGCTTGGTCTCTCTCAGCTATCAACGTGGAAACCTATTCCTATAACTACTAGATCAAAGCATCTCTCTTGTCTGGCTAGGGAGGTGGTTGCTGCTAGTGATCCCTTGGGGCATCTCTCTGCATGTCCCCATCTCTCTATTGATCTCCAAGCACTAGGTCTTTCTGATCCCTCTGATCCTGTTGGTCAAGAGGTGGTCCACCTACTCCTCTACCCCCATATCCATCCTTGTCTCCATATCGTCTACCTCCTCCCCCTACCCTCGCCCTGCTAATTGACCTCTAGGGCTCTGTCGTGGTAAGCCTACTCCTGGCACTACCAATCTGACTGGTGGATGAAACCAATCTTTGTATGCATGTGTCATTCTGAAATTTTCCTACCCTTGATCATATGGCCATGGTCTAGCCACCAGCTATCTGAATGAAGCAACAACATCCTCTACTAGGATTGGCTGACCCCATGTGGTCTCCCTCATAGTACACGTAAATATGGCCATGTATGGGTCATTGGGCCTATCATGTGTATCTCCAAACTATCTCACCACCTAATCCAGCAGGTAACACTCTATCATGGTATGCTCCCTACCCTACATAAGTCAGCCCTACCTCATGAAGAAGAGTTGTTGAATTCCATTGTACCAGGTGGGCATATCGAGCCAAGGCCTCTAGGTAAAAACATTCATCTTGTCAATCACCCTCCTCTAATGAGGGATGCTAACTTGTCCTATGTGAGTGAAAGATAAACCACCCTTATATATTGAGACCACGGGATCATCTAGCTCCATATAAACTAGTGTAACTCATGGACAGAGCACTGCAATGTGCTCCCAGGCCCATATGTGAAAAAGTATCACTTTGGACCCAATCGTTTTGCTATCCAAATAGGAAAACTCATGTAAGTCATGATAGAGTGAGGCCAACATCATTGGCCCCCACACAAAGCAGTCTCTCCATCAGAACATCTGCTCCTAGATAAGACCCCATCTTGGAATGAAGTATCAACCACATTGATCTGGTGCCACAAGGCCTAAGATGATCGCAACAACAATCAATCAGAAGATGGGCACCACATGCCTGTATCGCTCTAGCTTGCTCTGTCCCTCTACAAAAATGATCTCATCAAGTCCCATAACATTGTAGCAGGTATGTCTCTTGATGTCCACTTCATAGATTACCCTCTCTCTATGGATTGACAATCGATGAATGTGCCGCACATCATCTAGGGTCACTATCACTTCACCTGTAGGGAAGTGAAACGAGGACATCTCACTGTGCCATCACTCAGCTAGTGTTGTCATCATCCCTAGGTGTGTCCCGATGGGTTGTGCATATGCAATATACCAAAGTCCTATCACTCCTAGGTGCTCTTGGGGAACCTCATGCAAACCAGGATCTTGAGTCAATCTACCTAGAATCGAGGATCTGTGCTCTTGTGAATGGACCGACTCCATGTCCTCCTACATCAGTAAGGTTAGTGTGTCAAGTTTTGTAAAAAACTGGGATCCTGTTTGTAGTTTTCACAATCGAAACAACAAATGCATTGTTGTTTGCAAGTGCATCGTTGTTTGTAAATTCTAAACTGCATCGTTGGAGACCTAAAATTTCTAAACTGCACCATTGCATTGCAGTTTTACTATAGACCATTTTGACCCCTAAACCTAAATTCCTAATTGCGTCATCACGACACAATTTACATACGCGACAGAGTTTGAAGCCTAAACCCTAATTGCTAAACTCCACTGCCGTAGTGCTAGAATCAATAGCAACGCACTTTAAGGCTATGAGACACCAATTCAAGGCTTTTAGAGATACCAAATAGTGCCACTTGACTCAGTCTGACCTTTGACCCTAATTAATGTGCATGAAAAAGAAAAAAAATGAGTCAGGTAAGGGTTACATACCACTGGTCTTGCACTTGGTAGTCACTGATACACTCACACTCACTCTGAAATGTGATGTGGAAGCACACATTACACCATCTCGAACAATGGTCAAAGATAAAAAGTGCTAAATCTCTAAAGGCTAAATATGCAAATGAATTGGCAGTGGCCCCTTGAGGCTTATTTAAGCTTTAAAGTTAGGGTTTTTTGACCTTGTTTAGCCATCTAGCTAGGGTTTTGGACCCTCGATCCATTTTTTGTCCAATCGTAGGTCATTTTGCATCCATTTTTTCATGTTTTGGCATCTTGGAGCCTTTCCAGACCTATCAAGCACCTTGTCCTCTTTTTCACAAGATCACCCAAAAATCCAAATTTTCATCCAATCTCTTGAGGGGGTAGTATACCAACATAATCCATTCACTGCGACAGTAGTAGGGCATAAAAAAAAGATTTTTTTTAAATTTTGATCACGAAAAGTTTATTCTTTGAACCAACGTAGTGGGTACATTACTTCAAAGAGGGGAAAAATGTAGAAACAAAAAATATACTGATTGATCCTATACACCTGATCCTGATTTTACTAACACTAGTTCTTCCTAAATCATCTCCTTTACTAATCATTTAGTTAAATAATCTTTGTATACACCTAAAAATGGTCTGAACAATATAATTAATTAAATATGATTTATTTGATTAATTAACCTTAATTTCATCTACTATTAAATAAATAGAAATTTATTTATATAGTCCACATTTAATTCTTCTAATTCTTCTATTATTCCATCTTAATTAAATAAACAGGTTCAAATATTTGTTTCATTTAATTATTCATTTCTTCCATTTTTAATTTAATAAATAGACTTCTATAGTTTGTTTTATTAAATTTAATATCTTATTTCTTCCTAAATTTGAATAAATCTAAATATTCAAATATATTCATATTTCTATAGCTCATCATATTTTACCTACCAAATTATGTATAAAACATCTAATTTAATTCAATTGGAATTCATAGGAAAGCTATGGAGACAAACTTGTAGGTAATCCTCTTCAATCTCTTTCCTCTAATTCTTCCTATCATCTGGCTTGATGTTTTCATGGGGATAAACCATTCCCATGATTAACTCAAGCTCCTTCATCTCTTACCATTGAGTCCTCTAGATCAAATACAAGCCTTTGTTGTGTTGCCTCATCACAAATTGTTGTTGTAAATCTATAAATACAACCTTCTGAACCAAGATCCGAAGATATCATCTGTGTGCAAACTTACTCTACAGGAATAGCAATTAAGCATCTTAGCAATAGCATTTAATCATTTAGCAATAGCAATCATTTTTAGAATCAATATCATAGTTGCATTGTAAATCACTGTAGCTTCCTTTTATCATATTCATGTTAGCATAGATTATAGTAGCTACATCATTATCATCTAGAAATCACCATACAAGATAAGATTATTGCATTTAGTAGCATCTCATTCTCTAGATTGGCATTTTAATAGTCACAATGCTTACCAAATCTGAAAGCCCCATGACTTAATAAATATTTAGAGATAGAGAATAATATGACACTTTCAATAGATTTATGCTTTTAAATTAGTTTAATTATTGTTAAATATTTGATATAATGTCTTATTAAGAAGTTTTTTTAGTTATTTTACTTTTTACTTATTCCACACTTACATTTTGGCACCCACTATGGGGCCCTAACCTCATATTTTAAATTTTTTTCTAAAAAGTCTTCATATAGGATTCAAGTGTGTTTTCTTTTAGCATGACTAAGGGATTCTATAGTGTATCCACCTGAAGTTTTAGCACTTTTGACTATTTTAGTGCATCCACCGAAAGTTTTAGCTTCTAGCGTGTAATGTTTATTTATGTTAATCTAATTGAAAACAAAACACTATTAACAGAACTTTAATTAAAGAAATTGAAATAAAACTTGAAAAACTTCTTCAGAAATGTTCTGTCTTTCTCTATCTCCAGAGATTTGTTTGAAGCTTGTGGCTCTCAGATTGTGTAAGCTCAGCTTCTCCAAATGGCTGCTGTAGAATGAGTATGCAAATGAAAATCTATTCTATATGCTGGTGAAGATGGGATTGCTGACGGATATAGACAGGGGCTGTGAATTATACACAGGGGCTGTGAATGAAATGTATCATGATATGCTACTATGCTATGAAATAAAATGAAAGTGAATGCTAAAAAGGCTTATGCTATGGATGCTTAAGAGCTATTTGACTATAGTTTCTCTGCTAAAAACTTCTATATGATTTGGAGCTCCGACAGTTGTATTTATAGATTTTTGCAGGCACAATCCCGGCTGGCAAGAATCTACGGCTGTGAGATTGTCTGGTAAGTTTGAATGGTGAGAGATGGAGAGGTTGAGAAGAAAATGGGAGAGGTTGAGAGGTTGGAGAGAAGGATGGATTCCTGTCTTCAACCCACGGGAACAAGCCTGCACAGAAAACAGAGAAATTTAATTTTCTGTTTTAACCGTTTGCTTCCCGGGAGTTGAAGATAAATCCCAAATTAAATAAATAAATAAATTTATTTAATTTTATTTATTGCATTTTGATTTTTGATTTTTATACTATGGAAGATTTAATTAAATATTTTAGAATATTTAATTATGATGTGACTTTAGAAGAATATGAAATATTTAAAAGATTTAATTAAATATTTTTTGGAATATTTAATTATAAATAGATTTTTGAAGAATTTTGAAATGATTTTAAGAATGAATATTTAAATTGAATTAGAGGAAATAATTAAATATTTTGGAATATTTAATTGTAAATGATATTTAGAAGAAGAATAATATTTTAATCTTTATTTGAATAAGATATTCAAACAAAGATTATTGATAATTAATATAAATAAATCGTAATGTTTATTTAATTAATTAAGAAATGAATATGAAAAGATGATTAAATAAACTTATTTATTTAATCGAAATGAAAGAATGAAGAAATATAAATAAATTATTTAAATTTATTTATATGCAGATAGAATTCGAAGATTTTAATTAAATATTAAAAATATTTAATTAATTACCAGACAATATGATGTGACCATTTTAAGGTGTATACATTTTGCCCCTCTTTGAAGTGATGTGTTTTACGCATTGCTTCAAAGAATTTTGAATTTTTCCCCAAATGTTGATTGTCGAAATAATGATATGTATATGCCCCCGCGAACGATGAATCGATAAGATTTTGAATTTTTGTGAATTTTTTTTTTTTTTTATGATTTTTAAATTTTTTGATTTTTATGATTTTGAAGATGTCGATTCATCGTTCGAAACTAATGATTTGAAGAAATTGACCCGAAGAGATATGAAATGAAAATTTGATGAAGAAATTGCCCCTGCTATGTGAAAATATGATAAAAATACCCCAATTTTACCATTATATAGGTTAAAAATGTCATTTTCCATGTCATTTTCAATTTTAACCTAGTAAAATTTGCAAATATTGAGCTCTGAGTTGATAATCATGGCACTTCCAGTTCACCTGCACCGTTTCGAGCGTATCCGACATCATCAGTGGCCAGTGCACTACGGACCTCTGGTATGTGTCTCGTAAATCCCTGTCTCTCGAAAATTTTGTTTTTGCGCACGTTTTTAATGTTTTAATATACAAAATCGAGTTTTAGCGCTCTTAACGTTTTTCATAGCGCATACAATAATTTTTGTAGCGCATTTAATATCGTAGCGCCCTTAAGGTGTATCATAGCACATATGATCATTTTCGTAGCGCATATAATTTATTAGTGCACTTGAGACTTATTGCAGCGCGATTGAT
>VDFB02015166.1:0-18987 GCA_007258455.2 Sequoia sempervirens
CTCTCTTGATTTCCTGTCATTGAATATGTACAAAGCACTGGCTTCCCTTCCATATTCCACCAATTTTAGGAATATCCCGTGGTTGATGTCTATGGGGAAGCCATTTCAATTTTGCTGCTCAAAATAGTATTTACAAACCTCTAAATTCTAATTTAAAGTTTCTAATAAAAAAATCTACACTCAATAATCTAAACACAAGATGAGTAATATCCTACACTATTCTATGAACATGAACACAGTGTTAAATCATCAAATACAGTGTCCACAAGATCACTGTTTCTCACAATGCACGGGCAGATACAGGAAAACACAGAAATCTGCGAAAACAAGAATAAAAACCCTTTGTAAACTATTCTATGGAACCTGAACACACAGGAAAGATGAATCAAAACTATGCTAAGTATACAGATATAGTGTTAAGACAATAAACACAAGACCTTGAATACCACTGTGTCTCAAAAACACACGGGGTTTTCCATAAAATCAGAAATTCCAAAACTGTCTTCTATTTCTTCACAACAAAACTTCTTTACAATGCAACAACTTGTTTTCTATGAGCCACACACTACTTTTGGTGCCTTTGCCACTATTCAAGGGCAGTTGCTCAAGATTTTCCCTAATTTCAAGGGATTCCCAATGCCAAGTAAAGTGCATGCAACAAACAAGTGCATCATGCCATCTTACAACTCTGCCTTTAACCTTAATTATAGGACCTTAATCTCCTTAAACTTGAACCAACAGTTCCTTAACTGACCTTTAGCATCTTTCAACAATGAGAATGTGGCTTTAATACATTTGATGCATTATATCTTCTAACATAACTGTCCAAATCTTAATAAAGCAGAATTTAACAATAAGATAAACTAATGAAGATTTTAGTCCTAGTGACTAACTCTCCACACACACAATACCTTCTAAAGGTCCAATCTAAATACACAAGCATTCCTAACTTGGCTAAAGTCAGTACAAGCCAAAATTATGCAAACCAAAATGGAGGTCAGCCTAGGTGCTCCTGCACCAAGATGGAGTTGGTTTCTTGTTACTAGATGGGTTTGTACTGTAGGGAAGTTGATTTCTCGCAGTGTTCAGGGGTGTATCACAAATCCCCTATTGAGGTGGGGTGTTTGGTCTTATTGGTTTTACTTGGAAATAGGGTCTTGGTGGTGGTTTACACCACTATGTTTTCTGTTCTTTTGGGCTTAGATCTGAATGATCTGAGAGGCTAGTTTGTTGATGCTTGATTGATTCAAACAATGTTCAAGTTTGGCTTTCTGGTCTTGGTTAAAACTAGGTTGTAAAAGGGTTTTAGGTCCTTGCTTGTTTGTTTGTTGTAGCCTGTGTAGTCTTGTTAATCTTTTAGAGGTTGTTGTGGGCTTGCTATTGGTTTATGGTTTATATTATTTGCAGCTTGATTTTCTATGTTAGGTTGATGGTTCCCAGCCTGTTCAAAACCCGCTTTTACCCCTAATTAAAAACTATAAGAGGAAAAGAAACAATAAAAATTTTATAATACTAATGAAAATTTTAAGATGGTTCTACTATATTCATTAGTATGTTAATATGTTTTGACATTTTTTTACCAATCTATGTATATCCTAGAACACCTAATAATAAAATGAAGTTAATGATTTGAAGGGTGAGAGATATTTTAGTTGATCCCAAAAAACATGTCCAATAGTTTTCTTATTTAAAGAGATTTGACTTGGAAAGTAAGGTGGCTTGGTTTGCATTCAATATAGATAAATAATCCTTGCCACCTCTATAAATAATCTTGCAAATACTAGTGCTATCTTTGTAACCTTTCTATTGATATTTCATGTATAATTATCTCCAACAGCTCTCACTCACCTAGCACAACTATAAATATTTAACTATCCCTTTCTTATTTTATTTGTGATTCCTCTGCGTATTGTCTAGAGCTTCTCATATTTGGTTCTAGCTACTTGTTGGAGTTCTTGATGAACTTTGTCATCAAATAGGCACCTTCCTATCTACATTGCTCATATCAAGACTATTAGTCTCCATATGCTCCAAAATATGAAATTTATTTGTTCCTTTACTATTTCAAGTGATTTTAAGTCTTTTATTATCATATTTCTTATGCTATGCGATGAAATTCCTATAACAACCAAAAATTGTTTATTTGTTGTGTCTTCCTCTTGTTTTACCGAGCATAATGGCCAATTTCACATTTTAAAATATAGTAGAATAGTTAGATTAAATTACATTCAATTGTGATTATTACTGCTCACATCTAGTCTTTTTTTATGCTTCATGTTCATCACATGTGTTAGTTTTCTCTTTTCTTTTTTCTTTGCTTTTATTATTCTAATTAGTTTACAATATGACTATTACAAGATAGTTCCAACTTTAGAGATTGTTGTCAAATAGGATAGTCATGAAAAACTCCACTTTTTATTACACATGTTATCATACAAAAGGAAAGAGGGAAAGACTATAAGAAGAGGAAAAGTATTTTTATAGAATAAATTTACTATCTTTTTTACCTCAAAGACACATTTATTCAACCATATATTTATGTAGACGAATTTTGAGGAATGATTATTATAAATAGTATTGGAAAGAGAGGCTTTTTTGTTCTACCCACAATTCTCACAACTATGACCTTCTATCAGAAGATAAAAACTCAAGAAATCCTCATTTATCATGCATGGTTTGCTTTCATTGATTGAGTAGACATAGAATTATAATATTTTTCCTCTCTTCATAGGGTAAATAATAGGACAATTTTTTTTAGAAAAAATATGTGAATACCCTCACCTTTCCGACTACCACAAATTAGCTTACCAACACTAGAATATTTTACTAAAGGTGTCAAAGTAAACATACTAAAAAGGTAAACTATAGATTAGACATGTTTAGGACTATGTAATGCCCTTCCTAAAACTAACCTAATAATAAGCAACAAATTCACTAAAAAATAAATAAACAGAGATAAAAAAAACTCACACATGAATTTCAAATTCTCATATTGATGAGGATGAAATATAAAATATGACGAGGCTTGCCTCTATAACAGATTGAAAGACTAAAAATGATTACAATAGGTATGGCAGTGCACAACTATTTTTTTGTTGGGGTAGACTCAAATGATCACCATGCATTCATTTTTAGGGCTACATATGTAAAAAAGAACTAATGTGAAAGTTGGCAAAGCTAAATAGGGATTATTTAGGGGCCGCATGGAGAGATATAATACTTGCATTATTGTCTACATAGAGATTGGCAAGTTGCAATTGTTGAACATTGAGGTCGAGTGAGAAACACAGACTGCTCTTCATGGTCAAGAGTGGTCTTCAAACTCTCAATTCATTGTTGGTTGAGGGTGAGTCCCAAATTCTTTAGCCATACACAAATGATAGTGGTAATCCATACTATCATGCAATGCACCCTAGTTTTATTATTTCAAATCCATCTGCACGAGTATTTAAATGTCTTAACTACGGATATTCCTTTTGTTAAGCACCCCTTTGATTCCTCTAAAGGTAGAAGCGAGCTGAATAGATCATTATTTTTTATTAGTCCTTGCCTATCTATAGGCGGAGACTAATGTTTTCGCTATGCTCTGTTTTACTATTAATATATTCCTGGGGAATCGGGTTAGCAGGTAGAAGGCTGTTTAAACTATGGTCTGAAGGGATTTCTTCATTAAACTACAATTTCACCTATTTATTTCAAATTTTCTGATTGGTCTGTGTCATTTTTCCCATGGTTTTCTAATTTTCTATTTAGAAATTTTGTTTGGGCCAATAAATTTCCTAATGTTTTGAAGTGATTATCATGTCTTTGCAATGAAGGTTCACTTGCATTACTTCTGGTATCACATTTTTCCAGCCAACGTGTCTTGCCTCTGGTATCACATTGTGCATGGCTGCCAGGTTTATGGTCACATCAAACACTGCAGTCCACATCAAACACTCTATAAAACACAAAGCACGCAAGAATTTTACATTGTTCCTAAGATTCTCTATCAATCAAGACTCTATAAAACGGTGGAGCAGAAAAAGAAAGACATTTATATTGTAATTTCCTTAATATTCTCCTCCCTCACACAACTACAAATACTATTTATTATCTTTCCCCTACTACCGTCCATTATCTTTCCAAATCTATCAATCACCGTTTCCAATTTTTTTTAACAGTCTTAAACATAGTTGCCTACATTCTTCAACATGCTCGATTCTTATATGCAAATATTATGATAAAACAACAACACTAGCAATAGTTCTACTGAGAGATAAGATGATCCATGAAAATCACCATATGTCCTTTTCCAAGAGTCATAAAATGATAGAGCTCTAGGAATAATATTATGGGATAATTTCATGGGATTAGATATTGCCTTCTCTCTCACTTGGATCATATCCACCATGTTACCATACCCAAGTCGATAAGGAGGACCTCTGATTCCCTGTCATTCAAAATGCTTCTTTACATGCTTCTGATATGAATCACAACAACAGGGTAAGTTTGATATTCATATCGGAGTTGATTATTTCCTTTGCCCAGTAACTAATGCTCATGGTTTAATTTATTGATCATGACTATTTAATGGAATTCATTAGACTCTTCAATTACATGGGATCAAACACTTGTAGATGAGCTTTGCATCAGGTTCTTATATGTTCTAATACACATTCTAGATTATGCAGACTATCTTCTATTATGATGCTCCTCTGCTAAAATCAAATTTAGTGGGTCTTTGGGTAGCTTTTATATATACAGATATGAACTACTTGAAAGTGCACGATGAAATTTTATGAATGTTATGTCTGTATATTCGTCTCTTGAAATATATACATGTTATTAAATCTTCCACATGGTTTATAAACCCTAACATAGTCGTCCTCTGAAGCTGTGTAAGTTCAAGATTTTTATTTGTCTTTCTTAAGAATTATATGGTGAGGCATAATTTTATCTAATTTTGGAAATATTGTCAATACAGATGACACAATTATTCTAGTTTATTAACTAAAAATTTAAATGGAACAAACAAACTGAACAAAAAAGCATTAATGACAGCAAACATGGCTTTGAAGCTTGTTGCTTTCACGTGCTAGGCATTTACCTATTTGAAGATGGTCTTGGTGTTGAAGCCTTAATCCTCAATTAATTAGAGATATGTATAAAAGGAAAATTTCAATTACAAGAAACATTTACATTCGCAATGAATAATTACATCATAACAATTGTCAAAGAAGACAACACTGTAACACCTCCAGCTAGCTAAAAAGTTGTTTGCAGCTTAGGAGAGATACTTATGCTACACTATGTCAACTCCTTTTTTAATTCTTGCAAACTCAACTCATTTTTAATTTATCTATGTTAGCTTTATTTTCAAACAAAGAAAATTGCATCAAGCAACTGTTATTCTTTAATAACACATTGTTCATTAGTCGTTTGGCTCTTCAACTTTTAAGCATTGAATTATGACATTATTATTGTACTGTTGCAATCAAGCACTATAAAAATCTTAACCCTTCACTACTAATTGTTTGTGACACAAGATATTCAACATTCTCTACTGTTTTCTATATTGCAATCTCAATGATAATATCAACAATCATGGTAAGTGTATGAATTTCAACTTTCATTTTTTATTAAATTTTTTATTTGGTTTTTTAAATTTGTAACTTGAGATAACTTTGTTGGAACCTTCTAAGAACATGCACTTTTTATAGTAGGAAAATATGGATCCAAAGAGTACAACATACTAGGATAGAAAGAAGAAAATATTTTCAATGTATTAAGAGCAATTACAGCCATTGTGTTTGCAAATAATTTTGGCATGCTTAGGAGTAAGAATCCAGGACATATAGTTGATGGAACAGGTCCAACTTCAGCAACATAATTTCCATGTTCTTGTTTACATATGCCAAAAAAAAAAACATGTATATACAGCTTTATATTTTAGTTTACAATGCCAACAAAAGAAAACATCATACTTTTTCAAACTATGATACTTGTTTTACTTTAGTCATTTTATAATACATGGCTAAAATTGTAATCTTATTCAAATGGATATTTATATGTACTTTATTGCCATCACCCATTAACTTGAGAATTTAGTCAGTATTGAGTTAAGACATGAGGTTGTATTGTGGTGTTTTTATTATAGTGCTTAGTTATGATAAATTGTACACCTAAAGAAACAACCATTAGTATAGTTTGATTAGTCTAATTTGTAAACTATTCTATCTCAAGGTGTTAAATATATATAAATATGCATATTCATACAACCATGGAACTTGGAACTTGAAATCATAAGGGAATTGTAATTGCAGAGGACCGAATAACATAGAGAAAATATTAGATTGCTTGAGATGGTTAGAAATAATTGAAAACTAAGAAAAATCAAACCAAGTATAGCTGATGCAACTATATGTGCAACGTGGAGGGAATATCTTTTGATGGTATTGATTTTTTAACACTCTGATTGTCATTACCTACACTCTTAAGTTCTAATGAATTGTTTGTGAATTCTTGTCTTGCATAGAGTTACAAAATTCACGAGAAGAAATTGATGTATTATAGGCAAAGCTCTGGCCTTAAATACAAGAAAATGACACCTAGCTAGAGATACCCTTGAAAATTTTTTGTTATCAAGCCACACCCAATGAGATCTCCTATCCAAACACTCAATCTCCCTTGCAAGGTGAGCAGTCTACCATAGAAGCCTTGACACACTCACAAGCACACTCTAATTTTCATTAGGATTCTTCATCTTGCTTTTCCAATTTGGCAAGGACTCCAGCTACAACACAACCCTTATTTCAAACAAGAATTTTATTTATATTGTTATAATTCCTCAAATTATCATTTTCATATAGTTTTATGGATTTCTAAGGGGTCTAGAAGGGTATATTTATAAGATAAAAATTAATCTTTGGATACCTTTGATGGTAGAAGCGAGCTGAGTAGATCAATGATTTTTTATTTCATAAATGGTAATAAGATTTTTTTTAATGGTTGTAATTCCTCAAACTATCATTTCCATATCACTGTTTGTATTTCTAAGGGGTCTAGAAGGGTATATTTATAAGATAATTAATAAAAAAATACACTTAGGATGTTTGAGAGTGGTTTTAGACCTTTAGGAACTATGACGAATAATTTAGTTTTTGCATTCAACCTCTTTAGATTCAAATTTAGCTAGATTTTAGAGTTTTAGGGAGGATTGTGAGGAAGGTAATTATTGATTCCAAAGTGTCTAATTTGTTGAGAGAAATCCTTGCCGACCTTAGAAGTTAGAGACTCACACATGAGCTATATCATGCATTTATTTGGTCTCTCTACCAATCTCTACTCTCCTCTTCCCTTAATTAATATAGAAGACATTCTTTCATGTTGAATAATTTCAATACTTTTGAAGAAATGATTGAAGAAAGACAACTTATTAAATATGTGGAAGTTGAGGAAAACACCCCAAAATTTAAGATGGGTCAATTTAGATTATTGAGGCAATGCTTCAAGCTACTAAATATGGCGAATATAAGGAATTAGATTATTGAGGCAACTTTACTCACACCACCTACACTTAGATTTTGGTAGAGGTTGATTTGACTCTAGCACTACCTCGTGAGGTTATACTTCAAGTTAATGGTTGGTCTTGCTCTTGGCTTGTGGATTATGAAGGAATCCCATTTCACTACAGATGTTGTTTTGCTATTGGACACTTGGCTCACGATTTTCCTCATGACTCTTATCCTATTTCTTCATCCACTTGGTGGAACAATGTTCTCTAGACCATCTAATTGTGTACCCTAATGATGTCTCTTCTATTGATAGTGAGGATTTCTGGCCTCCTTCTGCTCAGATGAATATTCCTACTATTGATAGTGCTTCCTCTCCTATAGCTTATGTTGCTCCAATTTTGGACAAGGTTGTTTCTACAACAATCCCTATTGTTGAAGGTGTTGCCTCTCATATGGAATTAACTACTCCAATTTTGGACAAGGTTGTATCTACTGTGGTTCATGTTGCTCTAGTTTTAAACATCCATATGTTTCACCTAAGGTTCTTGTTGCTCCATTTGTCAGTCTCCGAAGGGGCTTCTCCTCTTTCTTGTCTAAATTATTCAAATATGGTCATTGAGTCTTCTTGGATAGTTATGCAATGTAGAAGACATGTAATCCTAAGAAGGTCTCTATTTTTCTTAACAAGCCCTTGGGGAAAACTTTAGGGTTCAAGCTTTGGTGCTTGAGTTATCTCTCTCTGGTTTTATGTTTTATGTTGTTCTTTTCTGTAATGGGATCATGGCCCTTCCCTCATTTTTTAATCAAATACAAAGGAAACCAAACTACTTAGAAGAATGCAGAAGATGAATTGACAAGAGAGTGATGTGGATCATTCTTTACTTGTAATATGTTAGCTAGACCAAGTTAGTGTTGGCCTATTCATTATGGAATCAAAGGATCACATGTTGATACTATACATTAGTGTTAGATGTGACATATAGGGGTGTTATTCAATCCCAATTATTCTTATTCAACCTACATGTACTTCAATAGGTGACCATGTTGATTCATGTATAGGGAGATTTTGAATGATATTAAGTTCAAGTCTTGCTTATATAAGTAAGTTCTTTTGTAATAAGCATTATTGTTTTAGTCATTATCATGGTGAAATTTTTATATTCATGCTAATATCAATTTAGTGGGTATGTGCAGGATCATAATGGAAAAAATAGGCCCTTAAGTGGCAAAAAATTTAGAAAAATCTAAGTTAGGCAACTTGACGTAAAAATTTGAATAAGTTATCTATATTATTTCAAAAATATGTAAGAATAGAATCTGTAGAAAATTGAATGTAGTTTCTAAACTACTAGGTTTATTTCACAAAAAAATTCTATCTGGTGAAAATTTAAAATTTCAATGTGGTAGTACTTCAATTTTAGGGAAAAATAAGAAGTAGATGTCTGTCTGACCACCCTAACCACAATAAAATGATAATATTTTTTTATAAGATTTTAGATATAACTAGAGGACTCATGTCTTGATGTGATGCATATTTTTTTGTAATTTTTTTTCAAGTAAATAATTAATTATTAATTTTTTATTACAATTTTTTAAAATATAAAAACTCGTATGTCTGCCCACCTTAACTTGGTCAAAACTTCATGAAATTCAATATATATATATATGTATATTTAATCCTATATTATGTGAAGCATAGAATGTGACACATGTTTTGGATTCAAAATATGTGATACCATTTGAAATCTACAAATATTTTTTAATCAACCTATCAATTAGAAATTTAGCCATAATTCAAATAGAAAATGAATAATAATTATTTATTAAATTCAAAGTAAAGCATAATTTATATTGGTGGAAAGCTAATAATCTCCTTTAAAAACCCTTTTCATTTCATCAATTTTGGGTAAAAAAAAGGTCATCAGCCACATACCCTACACATACCCATCATATCGCCACTTTTTGGCCCATCATGATCCTGCACATACCCTAGTTTTGTCTCTATTTTAAGAAAATAGTCTTACTATGCTTGTTTTTATTCAAAATAACATCTATATTTGTTTAATACAAATTACATTATGGACCCATAACCCATAGGTCCTTTGATTCACATTTTTAACTTGTTTAAAATGACATTATATTTGGAATGAGATCATGAGAATAGTATAATATAGGATATGAAACCACATAGGTTTGTTTAAGGTTAGACATGGGGACATGTCAACTTTTCACAAGGGGAGAAACCATCTATAATTTTTAAAAATACTCATCACTAAATATTTCATATGTGGGTTAGATTGACTAGATATATTAAAATTTTTATTTGTTCATTTGTAGAGTCTATAGTTGAAACAATATTAAAAGATTTAGTTAGAATTCATTTATAGATATCTCAAGCCTAATCACATTTTCATAGATAATGGTGTCATAGTCAAATTGAAAAATATTGGACTACATTTTTGGATGAAAATGTGAAGCCCAAAAAAAGAATTGTATATGATTTCTTGGCATCACTAATGTAGAAATTTCCTATGGTGAATATCCTTACATGAAAAAGGATATAAAGAAATAATTTTTTGAATGAGTCTCATCACATGGAACATAGGACTTGATGTGTAAACAAGATTATAAGATAATAAGGCATGGGTCAACTATAACTACTAGGTGCATTCTAGTTAATATAATTTTATTTTAGGTGAGCGTAGTCTAGCTAAATTAAATAAAGGATTAGTTCTAATGTTTCTCTATGAAGGGATCTATGCATGTTAATGATTTACTATTGTTCTATTCATGTTAAAATACAAAGAAAAATTACCATGTTTTATTGTATTGTACTTTGTTATTGGACTTGATCAACCCAATAACTTTTTACATGTGTATTATAAAGTACTATATAAGAAAAGAGGATACTCATGTAGTCCTAAATGCATGATTATCATCTTAGAATATGTTTTGAGCATCTAGATTATAGAGTTCAATGATGAGTTACTACATAGTGTGAATTTATGAAATCCTAATCTAAAATGCAAGACAAAACACAATGAAATGCAAGAAAGAAACTCACAAACCTACACTCAAGATTATCCTAGTTGAACTTGAACAAAACAAAAGATAAAGAAAATATTTTACCTTGTCCAAGTTGATAAGTTGGTTGGCCGTTGGATTCATTGAAGATGTGTACTTCTTTCTTGATAAAATGGCTCAAGATGATGCTCAAACTAATGAGAATGCAATGGTGGCCATTGTTGATGGATTGGATACAAGTATGGATGTCAAAGATGCTACAACAATGGAGTCTTGGTCACAAGTGCATGAGAGCTAAAATTTTGCTAAGTGTCTGTTGCTGTTAAAATGAAGAAATTTTCATTTCTTTTAAGGAAAGTCTCCAAAATAATGGAGGGATAGGATTTAGTCTAGGGTAAAAGATCAAGGGTTGAGATGTCTTGTGACATCTTAACTCATCTCTTGAGGACATATGGAGGCTTAGGTGGAAAGGATGAAGTTGAAATGAGGTGGAGGCCACCTAAAGGTACTTGTAGGTACATAGGGAATGGGAAAGATCTCCTCATAAAGTAGTTTCTTGTCCACTTGTACAAATACATGTGATGAGAGGACAAGAGAGGAATTAAAAATTCCTCAAAAGTCCTCATCAGGAAGAACAAAGGAATTAAAAATTCCTTATGGGGGGATGCAAGGAATTAAAAATTTCCTAAAATGTATGGGGGAAATAAATTAGAATTTAAAATTCCAAAAGGTTTGGGGATGACTTCTCCAAAAGGAAACAGTCATTAATAGGGTTGACTAAGGGTGGATGCCATAAATGGTATGAGGATTAGGTTAGGTTAAATCACTAATTTAGGTTGTCTAAATGAGAGATTAGGTGAGATAGCCCTAATTAGTGAGCCACTTGCATTTATGGAGGATGTGACCCTAATCTCAATTAGGAATGTGCACACCCTAACTAAGGATTAAGTGGACTAATCATGACTAGGGGAAATTTTGGAGGATGGGACAAGGAGAGAGAAAATGAATGAATTAAAAATTGATTTAATTCATTAGGATAGAGTGACTAAATTAAATAAATTGGACTATTTATTTAATTTAGAGAGAAAAGGGGGGCATAATGTATTTAATAAATTAATTTAACACCTTAGGGGACATTGGAAACAAGATGAATATTAATCAAATAATAAATTATTTAATTAATATGGCTTATGGATATGGGATAGAATAATACCAAAATGATTTTGACCATATGGGGATGGTAAAATTTAGATGTATATACATAGTATGGGATATGCGTGCCATTCACTAGTTAAATGTTATGTTAACACATGATAATAATTTTGTAAATTTAATGTTGAAGTTACATGTAAATGATTAAAACATCTATATTAAAGAAAATGGAGATGAAGTATATATATGTGTGATTGTGTGTGTTTTTTGAGTTGTGATGCAGATGCATCTCATCCTACTAAAGGGAACAACTAATTTACAAGGGGAGAATAGTTATGTGACTTTTTCCCCAAAAGAAGATAAAACTATGAAGTAAAGCTTTAGAATTAAAAGGGGTTACATAAATAAAGGATAATATGATCCTTTGGTTAAAAGAGATATTAATAAAGAATATGTATGAAACTTCATTTAAAATGTGGAAGAATAATTACTTGTTTAAATAATTATTAAATGCAACCTTTGTGAAAGGGTGTGATGGTTTGGAAACCACCCCTTAAAAGGATATAGAAACCATTCATGTGAGATTTAGGAAAGGCATGGAGAAACATTCAAAGAGAGAAGAAAAAAATGAAAGGAATGAATGGAGAAAAGACAAGAATTTAGAGGGAACAAAGGAGTGAAGGTTAGGGTCATTGGTTGGCATTGAGGTATTTGGAGAAGGGGCACATAGTGTGTGTCCAATTCGGGGTACAACATACACGTGACAATGTCTTGGCTAGAGCTATGTTATTTATACCATGAGGCTTGTGAGGAAAGTTGGGTTCTATGTAAGAATTGGTTTCTTCTAGGGGTGCTTCCTTTCCTTGAAGAGCTTGGACATGTAACCATTCCTCTGAGTGCTAGATAGTAGTCTCTTCATGATTTTTAGATAAGTATTAAAAAAAAATTGATTCAACAATTTTGGGAATTTATCTATATAATTTTAGTGTTAATATGATTAATTTATGTGGAGATGTTATTCCATTTATTATGTTAAATATTTAATTGTCACATGTTTGTAGTTTACATTAATTATTCATCAAAAGGTGTATAGCCTATATATTTTTTATATTGTAAATACTTACATATGCATTACATTCAAAATTTGATCAAGCCTTGACAACCAAAGTATTAATACCAATTACAGAACTATGCCAATTTTTTCTTACAAAATGCTCAGGTTCAATTACTCCAAATAAACACACTTCCCTAGGCATATTGATTTCTTCATAAAGTGCAACAAAATTTCTTGGCTTTATTAAATTTTGTAGACTTCTCTTTATCGCCATAGCTACACCATACATATGAAAACTAGTTGTAGACCCAGTGAAACTAATGAAACCACTTTACTTGTGAGGACCCAAAATTCCTTTACCAGGTATCGTGACTGAATTTGATGATACCAATATTCTTTTTGAAGACCCATAATTCCCTTACAAGGCACTTCTACTGAAATAGCATACTACTTGAAACCCCAAAACATAACTACGCACCAAACTTATATTTATTCTTCCATCTGCACCAACTCTACAAAACGTTTCCCCTACTTTTCATTCTTTTCCTCCATATTTTGTATATTAGTAGTGATGTTAATGTCTGGTACAAACCCCCGAGGTTGAGGAATAAATGGTACTACGAGTTGGGGAGGAGGTAGGATATTTGACACTGCAACATGTGGTTGAGGAGGTATATTGGGAACAACAACTTGAATGCAATTATGCTTAAGAAGGAATGAGAAATAATGATATTTTTATTTGAAACATTCTAAAATTTCCCTCCCATTTTTCATGACTATTATGAGACAGAGCTCTACTCAGGAAACTTGAAGAATTAAGCTCAAGCAAAAGTTTTAAAGCGTAAAAAACTAAAAAAAATGATTTGTTATGCAGAAATGTAGAGGAAAAATTACTCCCGCATTTCCTTCTCCCTTCCCAAATTCATACCCTTGAATGCTTAAAAAGAGTGCATCATTTTATAGAAAAGCATCATTGACAACCTTTAATGCAATTGTTTGCACCGATTCAAAGCTTTGGAGTAGGTGCATAAGATTTGAAATAAAAATAGAAAGATGATTTGAGGGGAATATTAACCTACGAGCTTGAGGATGAAGAATTTCCAAGCTAATTACACACTTGGGCACTATACCTTAAAAATAATTTGTAAATGTTCTTTACCCAAGTAGCCTAGAAAGGTCTTTCCCACCTTTGAACTGGAAAAAGCACCTTGTAATTTCTAGGATGATATTCCATCTGCAACTTCACCTATGACCTTTTACAAACAACAGGATGATGAATGTGAAATTTAATGTTGAACATTGGTCAAGAACCAAACAACCACCCTTTGACAAAGAACCACCACAATAAAACAAGAAGATGACAACACTGAGAATGAAACATAACTGATAGATAAAATTACCTTTGATGAAACTTTGTAGAAGCAAGAGAGTTTTACATATGTTTGTGACCATAGTACTAAGTTGTATGGAATAAATAAAATACCAAAAAAAAAGATTGATTTTTTAGTTATTACCATCTTTCTCATCCACACAATTAATTGTACATGATATGACTTTTCACACCACTACAACAACTAAAAATTTTGAAGGCACAAATTTGATGATCACATCACACAGATGCATTATTTTTCTTTTAATTTACAATGCTTGTACCTATATCCACAAATAAAATTTGTTAATGATTATACATATAGGTTTACATTCTAACGATTTGGTTTTCATCCTTGATGATAAAAGATGCCTTTAAAACACATGTCCTTCTGTGCACGCCACTGAATATGATAAAAAATTGGCTTTGAAATTTAGTACATATATTTTCTTCATTTTCTAGCACTACTACACACTTATACCTCCATGTACACCACCACATACACCTCCATGTTAGCCAACAATTATTTTATTCATGAGCTAAAATTTGCAAAAAACAATAAGTAATTGTATAGAATATTTTATACCCCAATTATACCACCTTCACTTTTCAAAATTTCTTCTAGCTTAGGATGGAGATTCCTTGGGCGAACAACATGAGTAATTTCATCTTGAATTTGTTCACATCCCAAATTAGCCAAACAATTTTCCATATTGTTGCCTTCTCTATAGGTGTGAAGAAGTTGGTAGTGACCTATCTTATCCAATAATGACCAAATCTGTTTCAATATATAACCTAGTTTCCAATTTACAAACTTATGATCCCAACATGCATTTAAAAGAATCAAAGAATATTCTTCTATTTGAATCTTTGTGAGCTTAAACCTGACTACCAATTTTAAACCTTGTAAAAAAGCTTGTGCCTCTGCTACATTGTTTGATCCAATTTGTAACTTAAATGACCTAGCACACAACACCATATCCTTATAATATCTAATGGAGACTCCTGCTCCATAGTTGAACTCCTCTTGGTAGCTCCATCAAAATTCATTTTAGAAAAATTGAATGGGGGAGGCTTCCAACTTATCTTTGATTTTTCTATCTTTTGTGCTATTTGATGTAGACTTCGTTTGAATGGTAGAGTGAGAAGTGGCCAAGACAACATTAACTTTGAATCCCAATCAGAAAAAATGGATCCAATATGTATTAGTTTATCCACATATCGATTTACTATTTCTGAAATAGATTTCTCTAAAGTGGTTAAAACTTGATTAAGATTAAGCTTTTCTTTTTTGAAGATACATTTGCTTCTTTCCCAACATATAGCCCAAACAACTGATGCCAAAATTACACTCCAAATGCTTGCAAAAGAGTTTTTATAAAGCACCAACCAACTTGAAAATACCTTCCAAAGACTATTTGGAAATGGTGATTTCCAACTCATTTTCTTTGCTATAAAAAACCAACATGTTTGTACTACTAAACATGATAGAAATATATGGTTCACATCTTCAAATTATTTTTCACAAATTACACACTTAAAAACATCTATAATCCCTAATTTTGAAAGTCTATCACTTGCAAATTTTATTTTTGATAGATAACCATGAAAAGCAACCTAATTTTGGCAAAATCATTAAATTTTGGAAAAATTTATAAGCTCTTTGAACTACTACATGTGAGCTAGATTGTGAAATTGACTTGCAATCCTCCCTAACTAAATAATAACCTAATTTAGAATTTTCCCATATTAACCTATCAGCTCCTGTTGTTTGATAAACAATCCTTTTCTAAAGGATAGAGTGTAGTAATCTTTTATGCTCATTATCTATTGGAGAACCTAAAAAATCCTTCCATTTTACCCTACCCATTAAAGAATCTACATGATGAATGTAATATTTGACTCTTGTATCCCAAATTTATGACAACAAGATTTTTTAACTTTTAAAATTGTGTAATGAATTTAGGATTGGATTCCCATTCCAAGAATCCTTCTAGAAAAGTGTTTCAATACCATTATTTACCTCCCAAGTTAATTATGAAACAATGAGTTTTCTACAAGAAAATAAGAAGTTCCACATCGTAGAACTTGAAGGGGCATTTAAAATTGTAAGAATCCTTCTAGAAAAGTGTTTCAATACCATTGTTTACCTCCCAAGTTAATTATGAAACAATGAGTTTTCTACAAGAAAATAAGAAGTTCCACATTGCAGAACTTGAAGGGGCATTTAAAATTGTAAGAATCCTTGATGGATTTGAATTGTCCAAATATTTAAGTTACATGATCATGCACCATTTCAAGTTAGGATTTGAATACATATGCCATACCATTTTATCTCCTAATGCTAGATTTCTTTCCACCATGTTATGAAGACTTGCACCTCCTTTTCATTTCTCCAAACACATGGTTTCCAAGAAAATTAAAGGTTTTTTTTTGCTATCCATATTACTAGTCCATAGAAATTTTTTGATCAACTTTTGAATTTGAAGTAAAATGGATTTAGGTTCTTTTAGCACAAACATATAATAGTTTGGTATTATAGATAGCACTATTTTTTCAATCAAAATTATTCCTGATAATGATAGCCATCTCCCTTTCCATGACATTAATTTTGGTTGTATACTTGGAGTAATTTTATGCCAATAAGAGACCTTATTTTGTCCTGCAAAAAATGGAATACTGAGGTATTTACAAGGAAGTTCTACTTGTTGAAATCCTAGTAACTTCACAATCCAATTTTCAATAGAAGTTTTTGTATTGAATACATAAACTTTCGACTTTCCCTCATTTATTTTTTTACTAGAGGCTAAAGAATATTTATCCAATATTGTTTTAATATGCTCTGCTTTTGTTACAACAAGCTTACCAAAGAGTAATGTATCATGAACAAACAATAAGTGTGTTGATGTTATATTAGTATTTGGAATAGATATTCCTTGAATGAATCCATGTTCATGAACCTTATGGATTTTCCTACTCAAAGCCTCTACTAGTATTATGAACAAAAAAGGTGAAAGTGGATCTCCTTGACATACCCCTTGAGTTGACCCAAAAAACCAATTGGAGACCTGTTTAGCAACACTAAAAATTTAATGTCTCACAAACAAGAAACATTGATCCATTTACACCACTTGTGAGAAAAGCCAAAACTTTGTAATACTTTCTTCAAAAATACCCAATCTACCCTATCATATGCTTTATGCATATCCAGTTTTATAATCATGGAGGAAAGCTTGTTTGTAGCAATGGTGTGAAAAAATTCATGTGCTGCAATGACTCCTTCTATGGTCTCCCTTCCAGGCACAAAACCACCCTTCTTTTTTGATATTATTTTAGATACAAGAGGTTGTAAATGAAGATATATAGCCTTAGTGAATATTTATGTTGATAACATTTATTTTAAATATAACTAACTCTAATATTTATTATATTAAATCTGCTGCTAATACTTAATAACTATAAGGGAAAAAACAACATTACAAAATTGATAATACTAATGAAATTTTTAAGTTGCTTCTACTATATTCATTAATATGTTAATATGTTTTGAAATTGTTTTACTAATCTAATGTATATCTTATTACACCTAATAATTAAATGAAGTTAATTATTTGAAGGGAAATAAATATTTTAGTTGGTCCCAAAAAGGTTTCCAATAGTTTTCTTATTTAAAGAGATTTGACTTGAAAAGTATGGTTGCTTGAATTGCATTATATATAGATAAATACTACCTGCCACCTCTATACACAATCCTAAAAATACCAGTGCTATCTTTGTCACCTTTCTATTGATATTTTATGTATAATTATCTGCAACAATTATCACCCACCTATCACACCTATAAATATTTAACTATCCCTTTCTTATTTTCCTTTTGATTCCACTACATGTTGTCAGGAGCTTCTCATATTTGGTTCTAGCTACTTGTTGGAGTTCTTGATGAAATTTTTCATCAAACATGCACCTTCTTATCTACATTACTCATGTCAGGACTGTTAGTCTCCATATTCTCCAAAATATGAAATTTCTTTGTTCCTTTACTATTTCAAGTGATTAATAAATCTTTATTATCATATTTATCATGCTATGCGATGGAATTCCTATAAAAAACAAAAAAAATGTTTATTTATTGTGTCTTCCTCTAGTTTTACTGAGCATAACAACCAATTTCACATTTTAAAATATAATAGAATAGTTCTTAAATTGTATTCAACTATGATTATTACTATTCACATCTAGTCAAGGATTTGTTCTGCTTCATGTTCATCACTCTTGTTAGTTCTCTCTTATCCTTTTTCTTTGTTTTTAATTTTCTAATTAGTTTGTAATATGACTATTGCAAGACAATTCTAACTATAGAAATTGTTGTCAACTAGGATAGTCATGAAAAAATCCACTTTTTATTACACATGTTATCATAGAAAGGGAAAGAGGGAAGGGCTATAAGTAGAGGAAAAGTATTTTTATAGAATAAATTTACTATATTTTTAAAACAAACCTCACTTTCCCTCAATGACATCTATATTTAACAATATATTTATGCAAAGGAATCTCAACGAATGATTATTAGAAATAGTATTGGAAAGAGTGGAATTTTTTGTTCTACCCACAAATCCCATAACTATGACCATCCATTAGAAGATGAAAACTCAAGAAATTCTCATTTATAGTGCACAATTTTTTTTCATTGGTTGGGTAGACATATAACAAGAATATGACATATTTTTCTCCCTTCATAAGGTAAATAACAAAACAAAAAACCATTTAGAAAAATATGTGAATACCCTCACCTTTCCCACTACCACAAATTAGCTTACCAACACTAGAATATTTTACTAAAGGTGTCAAAGTAAACACATTGAAAACATAAAATATAGATTAGGCATGTTTAG
>VDFB02015167.1:0-39251 GCA_007258455.2 Sequoia sempervirens
CTCTGGCTCTGACTCCTCAGAACTCTCCTGCTGTTCGGAATTCTCAGACTCCGAATCCTTATAATACGCCCACATCACTCGATTTGCCTTACCCTTAGGCCTCAAAGGACAATCGTGATTGGCATCATAGGGACCTTTGCAGTAGAAGCAAAGCTTCTTCTTGCGTAGATCGTTAAGGGCCTCATGATCCAAAGGTGGTGCTGCTGATTTACCCTTTGAATCGTTTTTAAAATCTGATTTGTCTTTGTTAAAATCAGACTTCTCTCTGTTTCTGTTAAAGCCCTTATTGTCCTTGAAAGATGAAGAACCTCTGGAGTTGAATCTACTAGAAGGTGCTGCCAACTCCATACTCCGTGCCTTCTTCATCGCTTCCTGTAACAAAGGAGGATCAAAGGCTTTGATCCAACCTCTCAATGGCTCTGTCAAACCCTCCATGAAGAGTACCACAAGTCGTCTCTCTGAGATGTTCGGAACCATAACTGATAACTTCTAAAAGTCACCAATATACGACTCCAAGCTGCCACTCTGTCTCAACTGAGCCAAGTCTCTGAAGTAGGATTCTGGATCCTTCCTGTCAAACCGCTCTACCAACCTGTCCACAAACTCCTGGTATGATGTGATCCTGTCATGCTGTAGCGTCACCATACCATGGTGCCACCAGTCGTAAGCTACTCCCTCAAGATGCAGTGTCGCATATCGAATAGCATCTCTCTCAGCCATCGGACACAGTGTGAGGAATGTATCTAGCTTACTAATCCATGCCTGGGCTGTGACCTTACCACTACCATCGAACATCGCTAGATTGAGCCTGTTGGTTGCATGCTTCAGATCATTGTTCTGGTATCTAGGTCTCCAATCCTGTCGACCTCTATGGTGCTCTCTCCTCTGAGTGACAAAACGGTCAAAGGAGATCCTCTCTCTGACATCTGGTGGTACTAACTCCCACTCCTCATTCGCTGCCATAAGTGTGTCTGCGAACAACTCCTCATGCTCCTCCTCTGCCATAGCCTCATCGGCCTCCTGTCTCACAAACGTAGGCCTAGTGGGCCTGTCTGCTGTCCGCGAAGCTGTCCTAGGAGCTCTCTGTGATCCTGCATCACTCCTGTCCTCGTCATGATGTGGTGACGGTCTCCTCGGAGTACCCAATCTCTGAAGTGCTACTGTCAACTGCTACAATACATCATTAGACTGTCGTTGACCTGCTCGTAAGTCTCTGAGTGCATGTAAAACCTCTGCATCGTCCTGATCTCTAGGGTTTGGAGGAATTTCATTTCTAGGAACATCTGTTCTGGCTGCCTATGTTTTTCCTACCGGGCGGATCGTAACCCTCGCTAGTTCACAATCAAGGCCTGGCTCGCTGTGTACACCCGCTGCGGAGACCCAATCCGCCCTCGTTGCATAAGACCGCTAAACCCTCGTGATGGCGTGGGATTTAGCTCGATACCATTGTAGAAACCCTAAGTTTCCCGTGATCCTGAATCTGAATATTTTTGTTTGTTTTCTGAAGTTTTTGGTTTTTTTGATGTTTTTGCATGAATATGAAGAGTGCGATTTTGCAATAAAAATGATAATAAATTCAAACTAAATGCTATATCAACGATATTGATAGAGAATGCAAGATCTAACACTGGCTAATCATTTATTGATCTTCCGGACAAATTACAAGGAATGTCTGATAACATGCAACAAGGAAATAATATTTGTTATTGAGAGAACCTGGTAATAGCAGCAAGCTGTAAATGAACAGATCTGGTATGGCTGCAAAGTAGTTGATCTTCTCCTCCTGTCTGGTGTCTGCAAACTGATCCAGATATTAAGGTGCCTCCAGAGATGAAGATATAAGGCCAGTATGAAAGGCGTTTCACACAAGATGAAGAACACGCCCCTTTTGATGCTGGTACGGCCTGCTGCAGGGTACGGCTGTGTCAGACCAGCAAGTACAAATGTACGGCTTCTTGAAGTCAGTGTCCAAACCCTTGAATATGATGCGCCTTGTTTGCAAGATGCTTTCCGGATGAAAACCTAAGCTTAAACTCTGAAGATGAATGATCTTTGAATGCTCTGTAATTTCTTCTGGATGAAGAAATCCCTCTACCTGGCAATAAATCGGATGATATTTCACACCCTCTGAATCGCACTCACTGGAGATGGCTCGTTCCCCAATGCTTTCGAGACTGAAACCCTTGGCTTCCGTGCTCTGGTCAAACTTGATCAATTTTCAATTCACAATAATCATAATGGCTCGATTCCCAATGTAAAATGCCTTATACACTGAAAAGTGCGATTTCCTTAATAATAGGGAAGCATTAAAAAGTTCGAACTTTTTATTTTAATATTTCAATAGTCTCAGCTCAAATTTTTATAATAAAATATAATCATCAAAATGGCCCCTTTTCCATGATGGGCGACCCCTTCATTGAAATCACTTAAGTTATAATAAAATATTATAACTTTATATTATAATGCTTCCACAATTAATATTTAATTAAATCAATTAAATATTAATATCTCTCTCAATATTCACCCGATGCTCGAAAGCTTGCCCCGTTTAATTTAATAAAGAAGGATTCTCAACGCCATCAATCCATTAATCGCTAAAATACAGGTCCCACGCCGAAAGTGTCAATATTGCTAAAAAATAGCAACTCTGTGCTGTATGTCCTAACGAGCCCGAACGAAAATAACCATCAAATACCGATAATCTCGGTTGAGCCAAGCTCCATCAAGACCCTCTATCCCATCTATCACTTCGAGGGTCGTGACACAGGGCTGCCAACTCGTATTCGAGAGATGTCAGCTAGAAGGGGACATGACGATTCACTATTCCCAATGTTTTGCATGAATTATTATTTACATGATTATTTAAATCCAAGATCATTAATCAAAGGTACAAACATAAAAATACTTATCTTTTTATTGCTGGTACACCATTGAGCTAGACTTGTAGCGGTGTTTCATCTTCACCACCTTCACTCAATGTTGCCATCAATTTACCCTCATCCTGTTTTCATGCCAACTGTTGTCACCAACATCTTGCTAGAACTATCTCGGACCTTCGTTCCTTTAATTTCCTATATATACGTTTCAGATGATAATGAAGACTCAACTCCAAGATTTAATTCAATCTCCAGACTTTCCACCGAGCTCCAACAACTTCAAACTTGGAATATAATCTGATAAATATCAGCACAAGCTCGATAGATGAAGTAATTGGAATATTTCAAATTCCTCCTCAAATGCGGCTCCTTATGTAAAGGCGTCACTTCTTTTAATGTTTGCCCGATTCTTCAATATAATTTGGAAAATGTATAGACGACTTCCAATTCATTTGCCTGTTCCTCTTTAATTTTTCCCAACGACAGTAAATAAAGATTCCAAATTATTTTGCATTGCTTAGCTTACTTTGTTTGCTAAGTCCTTCACGATTTTAATAATATTTTCATGTAATAAGACACGACAACTCCTGAAATTTTAACCCGACCCCTTGCCTTCAATTTACAACCATACGCTGCCTTCCCAAACTATAATTTTAAGCCACCCTCAGGAGATATTATGCTCTCCCATGTATTAAGCGATGAATATTATAGAGATGCCTACAATGGCTAGAACAAAGAGCTTCAAACACTTAAGCTTCCCACGACTCCCCAAACTATTGCCATGGCTCTTCAAAAATAATCCACGTCAAAAAAGACCACGACAACTCCTTGAAGGAATTAATTAAATAACATGGCTTCCAAACAATTTGTTGCTTCAACTTCTCTGCACCTTCTTTAGGCTCACGCTATAGTAAGTATTCATTCAAATTCCCTTAAATCATTAAGCGACACCAAAGTAATATGAACTGACTCACATTGAGAAACCATGCGTCTTTAGAACTCAATTGCGTTGGAATTAATATTCCCCAGTTGCCAAGTATGTGGGAAGCAGCTCTCGACAGCTCAAGTATTGAATATAGCGGCATCAGATATTGAAAGTTTCTCTAAATTCATGCGGTGCCTTCAATTAAAGTTGATTGCTCCATAACAATTCTTCAGATGCCAGATGCTCAATATATTATGCGAGAGAGTTCGATGTTTAACAGTTGCTCGACAGGAGGAAATTACTATTGCCTTTACTTCACTTATATATGATGTCCACCTCCAGATATAACTGTTTTGCATTAATTGGTTGCTCCCTTTCTTTATAATATTGGCAATTACTGACCAAGGACTTCACGGCTTCTTTGATAACTCCTTGAATGTTCTTGAACATGAGAAACGACATCATACAGGAAGCAGCTCCCGATAAATACCGTTTAAAGCTCCCACGAATTTCTATTAAAAAATGCTTATCACTCCCGTTACAATTCTCCTGTATAGCTCCCATGACTCAAATAAAATAATCTCCGAGTCTTTTATTGTTTTGACTTTATAGTGGGATGACGCCTTCTTCCATTATTTGATCTCCTTGTCTTTACCATCAGATATTTGACTTCTACTTCAAGATGAGAGTGAGTGGTGGCAAATATCTCCAAGGATGCTGACTTCTACTGCTTAGCCAAATCTGATCAGATCTTTTCTAAGACCCGCTCTAATACCATGTTAGTTTTAGGATCAGAAATGCAATAAGCAAAAATACAACAACACATGGAACAATGAACACAGCAGATACCCTGGGAAAACCCTCCTACTCGAGGGAGAAAAACCCAACAAGAAATGATCTCTCTTATATATATATATATCAAATGAATAAGTGCAGAATTCTGCATACAGAATCAAGGCCTTGAAATCTGACCAAGTCCAATACAAAGAAAGGAGACACTTCTCCTTGATGCTAAATGAAGACACTTCTTCTTGAGATTGAATTTGCTGCTACAAGGATGGCGAACTGCTGCTAATGTGCGAACTTGGAGTGAAAGAGATTGCTTGATTGAATTATGAAATGAGGAGACACCTTCTCCTATTTATACAAGCTAGGCGACCCTTCATCTTAGAGCTGACCTTGAACAAGTATAGTTTTTTTTTTTTTTTTTCTTTATAAAAATAAGGCCAACTTGCCTTCACAAGAATAAATTAAGGAGAAAATATCTTTTGAAGCTACCAAACACTAACAAAAATCACCTTTGATCTACACTCTTCTTAAACAAAAGTGTATGCATGCTTGCAATCCTAAGAGAAACACATGAACCTTTACTTCATTGTTTATTCCATGCTCGAGCCATTTCGATGTGGATCTGATCAGATAACTCTCATGGTCTTGCAAAATACAACTAACCCTTGAAAACCTAGGATTGCCCTTGGAAGCCTCATCAAAGTTGAGTTTGCTCCATCCATTAGGCAGGGCCAACCAGTTTGCACTTTTCCTCGGGTTTAAAGGTGGATTATCCTACTCAGCCCCATGAATAGGGGAAAACAATGCCTTCTTTTCCTACTAAGAAATCTATGCTTTATTTTGACTTGGTGAAGCTCAAGTCAGATGACAATATTATTACTAATTTCTTGGTATCCACAATTGTTTATCATAGGGAAGAAAGCTTCCACGGTATATCTAACTTGATTAAGTGTTCACTTTCTGGGCTATTAGTGAGAAGGCTTGTTAGCATTTTTGAATGCCTATTGTTACTTTGTACACTTTAAAGTTTAGAGGCTCTGTGCTATTGGTAACTTAGAGCACTTTAAATTTGGCATCATGGGTCTCTTTTAAATAGTAGTGGGTTTGTTCAATTTTGCCCATAAACTACTTGAATTTGTTAGAAGTATGAGCGGAGTCAAACAAGGATACCACTCCATATCTATTTTATTTGGGATCTACATATACAAGCTTGAGGATTTAAGGTAATGAAATTCAACTAATGTTCACAAATGACCATCGTTGGTCAATTGGACATGGCAATGTTACTAGTAAAGGCACTAGGCTATGAGAATTCCTCATTTCAAAAAGATATCCAAAAAAAAAAAACTTAAGTAGGGGTAAACCAAAGTAGTTAGACCCCAAATTACTTGATACAAATTTAATTGCAAATTAACATAAGAGGGAAGAATTCTTCAATGGAAAAGGAGCTTAAGCCAAAGAAGACCACAAATTTATGCCAAGCCTGAAAATGGACATTGATATGCCCACAACGAGATGGACTGACAACATTAATGTACTCTATTCCAAGAAGGTGAATCTTGGATTTGATAATGTCCGTTGGAGAATGCCCAAGGCTAATTGGACAACTCTAGTAGGAGTCAAGGCACTCTCCCTAGAAAATCTCCTAGCACTCAAGGTTGATGAACATCTAAGAGTATAGAAGAATCTAGTAAGGTGTGCTTTCTTGTGTGATCCAATTTTTGACAGCTAAACATAGCAGATTCACTCTTCTTAAATTAGATTAAGGATATTGGGGTGCTTTGGAGCTAGTTCATAGAGGAATGCTACTTGATTGGCTTGTTTGTGTGTGAATTGTTTGTATGTAGGGGATAGTTTATGCTTCCAATGCTTATAGGGAGCTAAAGGAAGTAAGTGATTATCTTAGCAGACCTAGGGACCCCTTGTAAGGATTTACACTTGAAAATGACAACCTTTGGAAGAAAAAGAGCTAAGCACCTCCAATTAGAACAATGGAAGAAAGTGGGTAAAGAACATACTTGAGTCTTAGTATAGACAATGGTGTCATTCCTTCATCTCATAGTAGATGGAACACCTATCAATAAATAGTTACTTCTTATCTACATTTTGGCTGGGGTAGAATCAACAAATTCTATTGTCTCATAGAATATGTTGGTTTATCTCAACTCATAATTGGTGACAACATGCCCTTGACTAACTAAGGGAAATTCTAAAGCCATAAAATCAGTGGTTTTGGAGACAAGCTTAATGTTGATAGTAGATACCATCTATAGTTTGTTTGAAATTTTCAGCATGGTTGGAGAGGAGAAGTTCAAGCAACTTAAATTTCTTGCCAATAAATATTTTGCATGACAATTCTATTAGTGCCCTTCTTTGAGGGAAGAAAGTGAAGAGGGCCATATTAGGAATAGCTAAATGGAGAAAGTTAGTTCATGGAAAGAAATAAATTATATTAAAAACAACAATATACAATAGAGATATCGATACATTGAAGGAGTAGATTGGTTTTTGAATACTACAACTTTGATGCCTAGTTAGACCCAAAGAGGCATCTTTGAAGATTAGAGGCAATCCTCTTTGAAGATTAAAATTCCAAATATGGATATCTTTGACATCTTGAGGTTTCACCGAAGGACCTAAGTCTATGGGTATAGAAAGTGAGCTTGGGTATACCCTTAAGGCAAAGTGTTTTCAGAAGCAAATTTGGCTTGGAAGGTGCATTGACAAACTATTTGTTTATAATGAATCATATCACGAAGCATATGAGAGACTAGATCTTCTCAATAGAAGCCTTGTTAGTAGACCTTAATCTCGGGGTCCTAAACTTCCATCCTATGAAGAATTGTAGGCCTAACAATTGCATTGAATGGGCACATTTATGAGGAGTATCCTAGAAATGTATCCAAAAATCTTGATGCTTCAAGATTGAAAGTGAGGCATATCTCTTTCAAGACTTGAAGATGGTTTGATTAGTTGAACGCTTTTTATATAAACATAAAGGTTGTTTTGAGGTCACAACCAAGCTAGGTGGCAATTTTATGTATGAAACTTGCCTTGAGGAAGCTCGCAATGCAATTTCTTTTTGTTTACCTCATGACCAATCTTGGGAGTATTAACTATTGCTGTCTCCATATGCTCACCATCATAGGAAATTGAATAATGGAAAGATCATCACTATATATGTTGAACAACGTGATCATAGTTTTACTAAGCTTCACCAAAAGTTTGCATATCTTGCAAATGAGTAATGAAATTTAGCCATCTTTGTAAAGTGTTGATCGCAGAGCTTGACACAACCGTTGTCAATATGAGTACATTATCATAGAAAATCCTAAAGCTCATCAATGTAAACACCAAAAAGAGTTAATGAGGAGGGTACCTATGCTTGACAATGAGAGAGGGGGATAACAAAGCTGCGATTTAGCCATGTGAGAGTGAATGTGGGTCTCCTTTAACTTGAAATCAAATTAAATAGATGTAGTAGTCCCGAATAAGGCAATTCACAACTTTGGATCCACACTTGTCTCTTGATCTATGAATCTCATATCACAAGGTGAAGACCCAAAATTAGCTTGTGAAAGTAGGGAGGGCCTGCTTAGGCTCTCTTGAGTCCTAGTGAGAGAGATAAGCTCTCAGATGCAAAAACATCTTGGAAGATACTTTGAGAAGACCACATTGCACCATTACAATTCCAATAGAGAATAGAGATGCTACAATTGCCTATGGAGACCTAGGAGTGCCATAGTTTAAATGCTCAAGGATGTGACCATCATGTGAAAGGAAAGCCACAAAGCACCACCTTACAATTTCAAATTACATCCTATTTGTTTCCATGGTAGCTGCACTTTGTCACATTATTTGTCTAGCTGGGGGTTAAAGACTGAAGTGTCACTAACACAAATTCCCATTGCAATAAAAATCCTACAACTCATTACACATCAGCATGGCATAGATGTTGGCTATTTTACATCAGCCCTTATGTTTATGATGGGGCACGATGACATTGCATGATTAATAGAATTCCACATAGAAGCAAGGAATAAGCTTGTATCTAAAAAATAGCAATCATGCCTTGGCTTGGCTTGACTATGGTTTGGTAGCTTCTTATTCTTAGAGCTTGGGGTAATTGGGGAGAAGCTAATTATGTTAAGCCATAGGTGAATCACTGCTGGCCATGAGCTTTAATGAACATAAATGGTGTTCACCATTGGAGTGCACCTTTATGGAAGGTTTGTCATGTTTATAATCTTTTCTATTGCTTTCATTCGGGGAGGAGTCACAATCCATAATTTAAGGGCAATATGTCCCCTAGTTATGATTATGGTTGCATTTCTCACTAATTTGTGCTACCATTCATAGTTTTTATTAGTTATTTGTTGTGTTTTTGACATTGATGTGGTCACTCCAATAGCAATTTCCCTTTGTCTTCGCTGTTCCATTTAGACTGCCCTTTGTGAATACTATTTCCTGAGTGCATATTTGTTGACATATTCATATCTTTACTAAGAATATCCTTGAACAATATCTGGCATTCTTACCAATCCAAGACTTTTCACTTCAATGGCTGGAATGGTGTTTATTTTAACGAAGTATCTCTTGCATTCTTCTTATGCAGATACTCGTATGTGGGTAAGTTGGTACAAGTAGAAAATGAATACTATTTATATCCTGGATATTTTGAGCTATTGTTTATGTGATACTAATTTTTTATACTTACCAAAAGGTATCAAAAAATGTGATGGCCTACATAAATTGAGAGTATGCCTTGGGATACACAAGTCATTGTGATGATAATTGATTGCATTTGAAAACAAAAACAAGGATTTACCCTAGATTTCATAATATAGATTAGTAATCAATTATTCACAGAAATTAAAAAAATTGTGAAAAAAATTCAGAATGAGAGTTTAGATATTAGGTTTACATTGTTTTTTGTTTTTATTGAAAATTTTGATGTGCGTGTCTTGATCCATTAATTTGGAATAAATTGTTTCCAAACCTGTTAAAAATAGCTAATTTATTTGAGCATGATGTAAGTCTGGAAATTTTGAGTGAACTTATGCACACTTGACTGACTATGGTTATCATGCACATAGGTGTATATGTATTTATGAGGTAGGGAATAAGCCAGGTCATTTACTGTTCATTTACATTATCCTTTCTTCATCAACAGTCTCCATTATTGTTAAGTCAATTCTCTAATTTAAAATGCATGCCGGGTCAATCTATAGAAATCAAGGTTATGTTCCTTTTGTTATTAGTATATCACAGATTATACCTACTTTCTAAAAATAGAAGTTGCATTTTTAGTTTCTATACATATGTTTAATTCCTTTCTATTGAATTATTTTGTTAAGCTTTCCTTGTGCAAGTTATCAGCTGCAATAATTCTATCCTTCAATTTATTTATTGCTGCATATATCTTTTTATACACTAGTCTTTTCTTTCTTTCTATGTAACAGTTGTAGGCCAATGTTTATTATACATTATTTGCAACGTGCATAGTTCTAACCATCACTTGTTCATGGTTTGCTAATGTTTATCATTTATTGTTATTAAACGACAAGCTGTTTTCCTGAAGCACAAACTTTAGTTGAGGGATTTTAATATATCTACTCTCTTTGCTTTTCCACTGCTTTTTTCACTATTTAAGTTTTTTATAAGGTGTTTGTGTGTTAGTAAGAAAAAAAGATGAATGCAATTTTTTTAAGCATAATTGTATAAGAATTCACGCTTGTTTTGTAGGGACAAAGTATTGGAGCAACAAAAAGTTTTGTATCCTTTTGATGTACACACGTTTATAGTGAATCAATACTAATCGTAACATGGATACATCTATGATATTTTGTAGTGATAATTGGATTCATAATGAGAGGTTCCTCTTTTACATGGATAAAGTTTTGAATATTTTAAAAATGTATGCGGATAATTTGTTGTGGATGATTGTTAAATTTTCTTGTAGAAAGAACTTTAGTCATTCTTACTTGAAACAAATTTCTTGTTCAACCTCTAACATTGGCTGTATCATACTTGTAAGTGAAATGATCAAATCATTGTCTTGAGAGAGAATTTTTTTTTGCTTTAAGATTGCTTTTCTTCATTTGATTATTAGAAGTTATGAGTCCATATTTTGTTTTTCTTTAGTAGTTCTTCTTCAGTTACTATAGGGAGTGTTTTCTTTTCTTCCAGATAATATCAACTTCCATGAATATCCTCATCCAATTCTGTTCATCTCATATTGGTAATTAAATATTTTATAACTTTTTGTGTATTGATAGCCTTGACATTAGAGGTGATATGATAGGATTGTTGGTTCAATTTTTATAAAAAAAGAGATGACTCTTGAAATTTGTATGTTTAACTCAATACCATCTTCTAATATTGATGATACTTTTAAGAGTTACAAAGATGATGTACATAGAGAAGAATTGACAGACTTATTGCTGTTTACTTGATTGATCTTTTTGGCGGACTTAGAATCATCCATATTCAATGCCTCTTTCACAGTTATAGGTTCATCTATGTTGGTAATCATAGCAAAAATACATGTCCAATCAAGAGGAGTATGCCTGTCTAGTTGCAGTCTATGCCAAATGGAACTTTGCAAGGGCTGAGGTGGAGGTTTTACCTCCTCTTTGGAACTATTTGAACTATTTCAGCTCTCCTTTTCAAGTCCTTCACATGCTTCTTGTTCAACTTTCTAAGTCTTAAGGGGTAGTTGAACCTACATTTTTCTTCTTATCCTCTTTTGGCTACAAATTTGTAGAAGAAGGATTAATTTGATTAAAAATAACATTTATGCTATACAAAACTCTCTTAGCCATAGAATCCAAAAGCTTGTACCTTTTCACATTAACACCATAGTCTATGAAGGTACACTTGATTGCCCTGTTCTCCAATTTTTACTACCTCTCCTTAAGCACATGAGCATATGTTTTGCAATAAAAAATATGAGGATTCTATAATGAGGGGTTTTTGCCCGACAAACCTCCATAGGAGTCTTATCCACAATAGCTGATGTAGGAGATGTGTTAATCAAATAACAAGCCAAAGCAATTACTTTTTCCCATAACCTTTTTTTCCAAACCAGCTCCACTAAGCATACTCCTAGCCCTCTCTATTAGTGTCTTGTTCATTCTCTCTACAACTCTATTTGTTGAGGGGTATATGGAGTTGTCTTATGTTTCTCTATTCTATGCTTCTTACAAAATCTGTCAAACTATGTTGAACAAAACTCAATTCTTAAAACCTTAATCTTCCTATTAAAGAATTAGATTTCTACAATCCATAATAATTAGCGCATGAATATTTGTGAGTTCAACTATGTGAATTTTGTTTTGCATCAACGTTTTCGATCACACTTCATGATGCATCATCAAGATGAAAGAGAGCTGGAGGAAAAAATGGATTGTTGCAAACCAAGACCAGTTAAAAGGAGAGGGGGAAGGAGTGAGGCTACACACAGTTCAAGGCATAGGGAAAAACTAAGAGAACAAAAAAAAAGAGAGACTAAGGAAAGAAGGAACTATATTTAATATATACCTATCTGTATATAAATAAAAGCTGACTAAAAAATAAATATAAGAAACATATATATAGGTTATCTTATAAACATATAAATATATATAAAAGGAAATATTGTTGAATGGATAAACATAAAATATAAAGATATAGAAAAAACTATCTATAAACGATCTATATAAGATTATGAAGCTATATATATATATATATATATGAAAAATATTTGTAGTCTATCTAATGTTCATATATATTTGAGCTTGTTTATATATATAAAATAGGTGTACTAAAAATAAGAAACGTAAACATATAAATATACATATGTATATAAAAACAAAACTATACTAAATATATAAACATATAAACATAACTATACAAATATATAGGACAAACTATAAACGATCTATAGTTTATCTATCTAGTATATATATATCAAAATTATACTAGGAAATAGATAAACATAGGATTCTATATAAGCTATTCCTATGGATAAACTATGTATATATGATTATTAAGCTATATGTATATATCAAACTATACTAAGAAATAGATAAACATAGGATTCTATATAGGCTATTCCTATGGATAAACTATATATATATATATATATATATATATATTCACATACATACATACATAAAAGACAAAACTATACTAGGAAATAAATAAACATAGGATTCTATATAGGCTATCCCTATGGAGAAACATATATTTCTATATAATTATCAATAGGGATAGTTTATATCTATATAGGCTATCCTTATCTAAACCTATAAGCTTTTTATATAATTAATATAGGGATAGTATATACAAATATATATAAGCATAATCAAGCTTTAGGAAAGCTATTGAGGTGTTGTATCGATGTGATTTTGTAGATTGCTGAGTATTTGAGTATTTCTGTTGATATGTCTTATAAAGATTCAAGATTTCTTCAGGAATGCCAAATTGGTAGTTAAAATAGGTGTTGTAGTGGGAGAACATTGAATGGGATTCAGTACTAGCTTGTTGGGAAGAAAAGCTAATAGAGGATAATTCCTTGGAAACTTTTATCAATGTTAACGTCTCTATGAAAGCAAGCAACTTTGTGCTGCATTTCTTGCACAAAAATATTTGGACCTATTATAATTTGATGAAGAAGTGTTTGACTAACTAGGTCTCTTTTGTATGGTATTGCTCTATGGAAAGTATGAATCTAGTTCATTGCTCAAACGACCGAGGGCTATCTTTTTGCAAGGAACTCTTCCTTGCTTGATGAGGAACTTTCTTAAGAAAATCTCTAGTGTTTTGATTCACTTGGGACATTTAATGCCGCAAGAGGAGCCTTCCCTTGGTTTATTCAATGGCTTATGGTCAAGGGCATTTAGGCACTCACCATACTTTTATTTGAGAGAGAATTCCTACATTGAATCATGCAAAAATTAGGGCCATTTGATCATTTGTTGCATGTTTGGTAGAAAAGAAAAAAAGAAAAGAAATAAATTGTATTAATGTTCCCAAAAGACCAAGAATAGGTCAAAGAGATTGGAACGTACAATTATTAAGAGAGTGAAGTACTAGGAAAAAAAGGGCCCTACACTCAAGACAAATATCAAAAAGCAAATAAAAAGAAGAAAACAAAGAAATGGACAAGTGAGGGTAAACATAAAACAATAGCCTTGAAATGAGTACAAGTATTAACAAATGTGCGGGAGGATGCCTCAAAATGGTATGAGTGGATGGAGACCAAAATTGACAATCAAGGTGAGAAGCAAAAATCATTAGTGTGTACATCCTCTGGTACGAATTGGAGGAGCCAACAATATTATCATCAATCACTATTGGAGTACCAATGTAGGAACCAAGAATGCTCATCAGGGAGAGCCCAAGAGTAAGGGGCTGAGCTAGACCAACCTAGGATGTAGTCAATTTCCCTTAGAACCTCCCCTAACTTTAAGGCTAAAGATTTGTTGGTAGCAAAGAAGGAACTTGTAATGTGAGCACCTAGACTTGCATTGTAAGAGAGGAGTGCTAGAGGGTCCTTGACATTGGGAAGAGATAGAACAGTGGCTTGTAAAATGAGATTTGAAGTGTCAGGGAGCCCTAGTAGTAGTAGACATCAAGAATGAGCATTGTCTCAATAGATCCGCCCCCTTCAGTATGTTGTTCAATAGGGCACTTGACACCTCCAACACTTGTGATAGGGTAAAAAGGGAAGTTATTAGTCTATTAGCTCTTAGGTTTGCATGAGGGAATCTTTGTCTAATAATGGTCACCTCATGAAGAAAAGGGCCAAGCATCTTTGATTAGGACAGCGAAAGAAAGTGGATAGAGATCCACTAGAATGTTTATACAAACAATGGTATGCCCACAAATTTCATGATAGGTAGGAAGTTGGAAAAATAAAATGCTCTTTGGTCTACACCTTTGGGAGAGAAGAAAGGTGGTAGGTCCCTTCACTTTGCTAAATATGGTGGTCAATATCAACACAAGGGTAGTGGAAGTATACTCTCAATTGGCCAAGAGGAATCCTCAAACCATGAGACAATTGCTTTTGAAGATATTTGGGCTGAACAATGTTCCCATTTGCAACTTGTAAGTAGCACTTAGCATAGAAAGTGAACTTGGCGCTTAGAGAATGTAAAGGGGAGCTCCAAATGATTGGATGTATGAATAGTAAATGTCCTCTTTGACAAGTGGATTGAGCACCTTCTTTCGAGGAAGAGGGCAATGAGGGGCTCCTAAGAAGTACTTGACAAGAGGAAAGATTGTCCAAGGAAATGTCAATAGATTGGAATAGCAAACAAACCTTGGAAACCTATGATGAAATTACTTAGCACAAGAGAAGAATACAAGAGAAAAGAGATGCAAATACTTGATTGGGATAAGCTACTTCATGGGTCAAGTCTTATAATAAGAACAAAACTTGCAATATGATGCTAAACAACTACCCTCTACCTTCTAGTTATAGGCATCATTGGGCAATATTAATACCCTAATCTCAGTAAGATTGACTTAGCTTATAATAGATATACTTAGGGAGTAATCAATGACTCAAATAAGTATTATATGAGCCATAGTTGATTATCACATATCCCAATACAATCATCAACAGTTTAAGGGCGTGGCAAAACAATCCCTTAATTTTTAGCTTAATACTATAAGTAAAACCTAGAAACTTGAAAGTTTGAAGAAGCTCTAATTTTTTTACTTAATCCATATATTTTTTTAAATGTTTTTTCTAGATTTATGGTGCTGGCACACCAAAGCTTTAGAAGCTAGCTATCAACATTTTGTCCCAACTCTTTAGTTCTTGTGGGTGTGAATGCAATTAGAGCCTACTTGAGAGCATTCACATGAAGAAGAGAATCCGGTTGACTCAGGAGCACTTCAGTGACCTTGTGTTTGTTTGGTACAACCTTCGTCTTCAAACCAAAAAGGTGGAGGGTCCTCATGATACCATTAACTTGGATGGCATCGATCGTTTTGATGATTAGACTATTGAAGAACATGGTGATGTTCTATTTATTGATGAATATCTTGTTGAATTGGAGAGAGGAGCAACATAAGCAATAGAGTTGGATGCAATGGAGACACTTTTGAGAAAACAATCAATCATCATTTTGATTGATTAAGTTACACTAGGAGGGGGAAGAGGAAGATGTACATTGCATTTGGCTGTTTTTTGACATATCACTATTTGTAAACAGTTAAAGTGCTAGTTGGTACGAGTTTTCCATAGTCCATGAAGATAAAATGCAGAAAGCTTTTGGATTGACTTGTGTATGAGTTTCAATTGACGTTTCGGATCATTTATTATATAGTTAAAGTGCTGTTATACATTTATTATTTATAATCTTTTTGTATTACATTGTATTGTTTGAAATTGAAACTTTAAAATTTCAAATTTTGAGAATTTGAGGGTCATATGATATATGTAATGTTTGAATTATGATAAATTGATAAACAAATTAGACTTTTGTATTCTCTAAATGGATTATTTCTTTCTTTTGGATTAATTATGAGGTTTTTTAATTTTTTGCTGTGTTTTGCTAAGTGTTGAGCCCAAGTCAAATTTTTGGGCTGCCGAATTTGCGATTTCGAATTATGCTCAAAAATATCGAAATTAGGAGTACCCTCAATGGCTGCATGAGTTTTCTTAGGCATTTGGGAGGTAGATGGCCTTGCATTTGCATTATCTTCTTTTTTCCTTTAGCTTGTTCTAGTCTTTCCCTCTCAAGTCTTTTTGTTTTGATTATTTTGATTATGAGCATGAGTAAAAACTACTAATGATTGACTCTAGAAATCATTCCATCTTTCTTCAAAAGTAGGCTCATTATGGATGAAACCTATGGTAGAGTCACCATTGGGTTCAATTTGATTGCTAAGGTTCCCTGACAAAACTTGATTGTTCACCCCGGTCAATGCCATTGGCTGCATCATTCTTTGTGTTTCTGGACATGTGGATGCATCTTGATCATCAATCTCATGGAAAGAACAATAAATGTTCACTTTATTACTTGGAGGTGGTGCTTCAATGGCAAGCCTTTTTGGAGTTGTAGGTAGCTTTGGACTGTAGATTTCACTTGATGTTCCAAAATTTTTGTGAAGGGCACCTTGGTAGGTTTAATTGTTTTGTGGAATTGCTGCTTCACGTGTCATGTCCCCTACTTAGGGTTGAGGCGCCCAATATTGCTATATGTGGGCGACTTAGTGATATTTTGTCAAGCTGTCCTTATTGAGACCCGTTTGGCTTTTGTATTAATTATTAAAAAGTACTTTTTATTTATTTTTTATTTTTGGAGGGAAGAAATAATTTGGGAGGCCAAATTTTAATGCTTCTAAAGGAAAAAGCCAGTGCCTTCCTTTGGCATGCATTATGTCATCATTTTCAAATTCCAACAAGGACAAAACCCCTTGATGGCATAATCTCGAGGATGGAAACCCTTTGAATTTTTGAGTGGATCGAGGATCAAACCGTTCAATTCTTCCTTAATGTTGACAGTTGGATGCAAATTTGAGCAATTATTGTTCATCAGCTGGGTGGATTGTTTATTCATTGCCACGTCTACAAAGCACTATTATTACTATGCCTCATTAACTCTGGTGTGATCTGCCCTTTACTTATCTGCTACTTCAATTATAGATATTCAATGTGCTGGGTGAACTAGTCTTATTTTATAATTAATTCTTAATTTTCTACATTGTTATTGTGTAGAATAAGGGTTTGAAATCATTTTATTGAATTGCTAGGTTATATATAAATTCAGAATTTATATTCCTTGCTGATGTATAATTGTGATCTCATTACATTTATTTTTTTTGGTAAAAGGCAAAAAGCCTATATATTTATATTTATAATAAAATAAGTTTGTACATAAGATATCTCATTACATTATTGTTGGCGCCTGTTTGTTAATGTTGCAACTGATTGATAGGTTGGATAATATTCAATAAATATTGTGGATTGCTTTGGTTTGCTATGTTGCACTCTAGAAAGACTTATTTTTAGATCCGAATTGTTGTTATAAACTCATGATCACTGTATCATTTCTAAAGATATTTATGTAACTAGCATTTAGCCACCAGGGTTGAATTTATGGAATAATTGTTTGGGCGATCTGATCTATATCTGATTCACCATTAAATTTCTGCAATTTTATTCAATTTCATAAAGTGCTGTTCTGTTTCCTGCTCACATAGTGAATAAGGTTTACTAAATGATTCTTCAGTTTGGCTTGCTGGGAAAGTTTCTTGGTATCTAGTTTCAGTTGTAAACAATTTCACGGTAGGATTCTTAGGTTTAGTTTAGATTCAGTATTTACAATTTAATTTGTTTTAGACCTTTTTAGTAAGTAGCAAAAAAAATAACATAAAAAACATATGAAAAAAATAGTCCTATTCTACATTTAGTCACATTAAAAAATATAAACAAAAATTGCATTTTGTTTAAAATCTTGCTTTGGGGACATTACAGTGGCATCAGAGCCTCGATCTTGCCAGCTTGTAGGGAAGACTAACATTTTGGTGTAACTCTCACCACATACAAGCAAGTGAAAGGAAAATTAGATATTATCAGAAAAGAACGGTCCACACATTGGAAATAGAAGAACTCATGAAGGATAGAGACAAGAGAGATGAAATATACACAGTGATGGAAACCACCAGTCGAGGACAAAAAGAATTGAAAGATCTTTGGCAAGTGTAGCTCAATCATTATAGAATTTGAATCCGAACAGGGAAAATAATGGAGAAGGAGGTTCTTCAGTTAAAATGGGGTTTGAATTAATGCTCCGTCCCATACTTTATAAGCAAAATTATTACTAAGAGAAGAGGAACAACCGTTTGACAAAGAGCTGTTTTTGTATCAACTGGGTAATGAGGTGGATACTTATTGTGAGGAATATGAAGGACTAAGCCAGGAAACTCGTAATGCTTTAACCTTCTGGGAATATTGTGATCTTAAGATGAAGCATGATCCGAGGAAAGGAAGAATTCAACATAAGCTACCACACAAAGATATACACAAATGATGGTTTCAACAAATGTTTCATAGGATCTTGGTTGCAAAATTTGGATACCTAATTGTTGTTGAATCCTATCTATGAAGAGATGGCAGTTAAGTTTGCTAACCTTCACTTGGAAGGTGTGGCTCATGATTGGTGTTACCATGGGCATAATTCCATCACTCCATAAGGAGAATTCAGCCAAAGACTAATACAGAGATTTGACATAACAAATCCATAATTCACTTTAGAAAACTAGCACAACTTAGGCAACATGGGATAGTGGAACAATTCTAATCACCTAATAAACACTACAGAAGATCCAACTATGTAACAACATCATAGAACCTATTAGCCTGATTTGAATATTCAGTTTCTAATATAATTTATATCTTTGAATTGGTGCCAAGAAAATCTACAAAAATGTTGTAGTTTATATTGCTAAATGTGGTGTTGAGAGCTGCTTGGTGAGGTCATAACATGTTCCTTTTCCAGCATGCCAAATCCTCATTGACCATATTCAAGAAATTGACATTTCTATGAATTACGGAAATTATGTGCTTAGTTATCTCATAGGATCCTTGATAACTTCTGCATGCAAATGAGTTTAAGTTATATTTTATTTGAATCTGTGTTGTGCTGGTTTTGGTGGCCATATTTTTGATGATTTCAGCAACCTGAACTTGTCTTTTATGGATGGTAGCCAAATTTCAAATTTATCATAGTTACAAGGATAGGACATTATTAAAGACGCTTATGCCAGTACTGCTGCAAAGACCATTTCAAGCTTACCAGCTAATCAAGTTGAAATTCAATAGTCTAATTCATCTTCATATTTAATTTCTTTTATTGTATTGCTACTATGGGAGTACTCTGCATCTAGAATGTTGCTTAGCTGTGCCTGGTAGCTTTCAGTTTTTTTTAATATAGCATTTTCAGGCTACCCTGGCTTGTTTATAAGCTATTTATTAGCTTATACAAGTATGACAAAAATTTAATATGAATGAAATTTTTCTTTTGTTTTCTTTAATACTTGATTTTTAACTCTTTAATTCCAACTTTGTAAGATATAGACAGGTCTATGATGGTGACACTGTTAGATTGTCTCTCCTGATCAATTTCATATGGTTATTTTCATCTATACTGTTGACTATTCTGGTAATGTTTAGATCCTAGTACATTGTATATTTTCTTGCATTTTCCTTTTTGGTTAATATTTACTTCTAGGCTATCATCTCCATGTTTTGAGATTTAAATTTTTATAGGATGATCTTCAAGAGTTTCTTGGTTTTCCAATAATTCAAAAATAGCCATGTTCGGCTGTTTTAAGCATTGTGTACAAAACACTGATGTATCTCTTTTTTGTGAGTTTTAACATCAATGGTTTTGAAATATATTGAAAACATGGAGGCAGAATCTGTAGTTAATGAATGTAGAGGCCACAAATAGAGAGCTTAAAAAAAGCTAAAAAATTGCTATGGTTATGACTTGACATTTTACAGCTCAGATCTGAAAAAAAACATACTAATGTTGGAAAAAAATGGATTAACACAGCTTCGCACGATGGTGAATTTGGGTTCTGAAGTCTATGTACAAGCAGAAGTGTATGTGTCATTTCTGACCTCTTAACTTTTCAAAACTGCATATTTCACTTGAATTTTTCATATCTCATTATTTATGCATTCTGAGCGTAGCAGATAAACATCCAAAATGTATTATGCTCCCTTGAATGCAATTGATTTTAGTTGAGAAGAGGATTTGCAAATTATTTCAATTTAAATTTCGTCACTTTGTATCCATCATTTTACTTATTTTTCCCTTGCTAGAATCAACATGTTTGATTATATATCTTTCTTTCTGCTTCTGTCATTATTTATTGCTTTCTGTTACAAGCAACAACACCTGATCCCAAAATTAGACACATCTTTAAGTGGATTTTCTGTCATCTGGATGACCAGCTCAATCAGGCTGAGCACCCTGCTAAACACCACCACCAAATGTGCACCCTATACCAAGCTGATAACCACATTGTAGCAGTAGCAATGAAGTGTCCAAGTCAGAAAACCACATTATAGCTGTTTTTTTCTGGCTAAATACAATGTTCATATTTTTGGAGTCACTTTTGATCCACACACTCTTTAAACCTTAATTTGATTTGAATTTCTGACTCTATTGCCAAAATCAAAATTCCGATACAATGGTATCTATTTTTAAACCACATGCTATAAATAAACTTCAAAATCTATATGTTATTCGTTTGCTTGTTCTTTTTCAGTCCTTTCTTTGTTGAATCTCTAATATCTCCTTTTCATTGTGAACATGGATATTATGACTATCCCCTGTATACCTCAAAGTATGCTTAGCTGGCTTTGATCAAGAAAATCTATGTTCATACATCAGTTTGAAACCATAGTTGTCTAGTGTGGACTAGTTTAAAAGATTACCACTTTCTATGGTTCTCAAATCACCATATACAGTCATGACAGGGGAGAGATGGTGGTGTTTGGAGCTATGCCTACTTTGAAACTTAACCAGCCCACCAAATTTATACAATAAGCAAATTAGTATATGCCAATGCTAAGATTTTAAGTTCAGGTGGAAATTTTTTTTGGAGTACTATTTGTAAAGACATAACTTAAGCTTTTTTATGCAAAGGAAATAGATTTGGTTTATAACTTGTGCATGCTGTCATCTATTTATGGGGCACTTGTAGACTGTTAATTTAATAATTTTTTTTATAGCCAACTCCTTATGTTTTGTCAGCATTAGGTGGTGGTGTAACTTCTTATGCTCAGTTGTCACCGGTTGTATAACCAATGAACGTACATACTGTCATTTCAAAAGGAAGTCTGTGAAGGAAGGCATGCTGATTTTGGGGACTTCTTGTACTGAACAATTGTTTAGACACTACCTAAATGAGAACATTTGATTATTTAGTATTAATAGTGTTAATTGTTATTACTGTTGTTATTTTATATATTGCTGAAATTTGGTAGTGTAGAATCAGTAGCAAACCCTCTGGTGCCATTGCCTTCATAAATTGGGTCATCAAAAAGTGATTGAAGGGAAACACCAGTCAATACTTATTGATGAAGGCATTAAAAAGATTGCAAAATAAGTGGGATGACTAAACAACAAAGCAGTGAATACAAACCAGGAAGGTGAGAATTATCTTGTAAGGGACTTCAAATATTTGTGGCACCTCTTTGTATGAGAGCATGTTCATGAAGAAGCTGAAAGGAATCAAGTGCCACAAGACGTGATTTGGAAGAATTTGGCAATAACTGAAGACATTGGTATGCTGATCAATTGCCTACCTTGATTCCTGCCTAACATTATATCATATTGCAAGATCTTTGGGCTGAATGAGACTATGAAACGTAAGGACAACTCTCATAATAGTACAAAGAAAATAGTCACCGTGAAGAAGAAAGATGAGAGGATTGATGTGGAACACTAAGGAATTAAATTTAATTGGTCTGAACGAATGCTGGAAAACAAACAAAGCAGTGAGGGAGTGGATCAAACTATCTTACATTCTATTTGATTACTAGAACAACAAGAAAGGAGACATGGTCTACAAGAGGCTGCCTCTAATTGTAAGTCAAGGCTGTGAGTATGGAATGTTAGTAGAAACCAAAGTGGAAGCGAACAATGAAGCATGAGTAGGAGTTGGAGCTGGAGCTGAAACCAAGGAAGGATTCAGACAGTACCAAAACACTGTATGATACCTACAAGTGCAGAGTGGATGGAGATTGCACAAGAATTGTCCCTTCTAGAGGAAGTGTAGATCTTGCAAATAGGATAAGGTTGGCAAGCTTGATAGAGTCTATGGACAACATAGAAGAACAGATGAAGACTCTTTATTTAGAACTAAACATCAATTTCTTCACAAAAGAGGAGCAAATTGCTTATGAAACAAATATACGTGGAACAAAAGAAGTACTAATCAAAGATCCAGAACTAGTAAGGCTAGCGTAAGCTGAAACAATAGTAGGAGGAAGTAATACTAAGGGGGACTTGAAGCCAACCAGAATAGAGTGTGTACCATTGTCAAAGGAAGGGTCAAGTGTAGGGACGTGTCTTGTAGTGAGGAACACCCAACACAAGCCTTGTATAGGAAGATTGTATTTGGAGGCTCACCTCAAATAAATTGTAATAAGCACCCTTATTTTTTTGAAAATTAATTTTGTTAACTCCAAAACAAAAAGTAAAGATGAACTATTACCATATCGCAATGTAATGCAATGGAAGTTTGGAATAGTGTTGTTTTCAAAAGTGCATGATATCTTAGTTTTAAAGAGAAATTTTTTATTGCTATGTGATGGCATCGTGAATTATTTCACTTGTGGTTAAAACATTGAATATTCTTTGTAGTAGAATAATAGGGCATGTTACAGAAAGACTCATATAGGATCAAAGAATAAACGGAAGTCTTTATGAGTTCATTGTTACAATGATTGCAAACATGTCGGGAGAAGGAAGCTGCAATATGGAATGATATGGATCCTAGCCGCTACTTGAGTATGTGGTATGTGACTTGGAAGCATAAAATTACTTCTCGCCATTTAGTTTTGAATGTTGTCAGTAAGGAGTCAGCCGTCATAGTTATTGGTGGCCACATGGGTTCAAGAAATTAAAGGAAATATATAACAGAGTCTTTATGGTTGGTATTGGGAAAAATGTACAAGCTACCTGAAAACTGGAAAGGTTGCAGCCTTCTATTTGAATAAGGTATTTGGGCGCTACCGTATGCAGGAAAAAAGAGCTAAAGATGACCTTAGAAGAGGAGGCCAAGAGATGCTAATAGTTTGTTCGTGGCTTGATTGTGATATGGAAGGAGAAAACATTGCAATTGAGGTCAGAATTGAGTCTCTGTTATATTCTTAAATATTCTGATTTTCTTGAAAGTATTAATAAAAATAAATCCCTGCAATCCGTTGTAACACATTTATATACAAATTGCTTATTGTTGGTATCGGTACTCTCAATGTGTTATGTTTGCAATTTTGTCATTATTCTGAACTGGAAATTATATTTGTGAGGATACATAATGTGGATTGGTAAATATAACTCACTCTGATGCATTACCTAGATAAAATGTTTGAAGAGGAGAGTTGGTAAAACTGAAAAAATTATATGCCATTTAGGGTAGGCCACTACAAAATTAAACATTACAAGCTGACATTTGAAATTGAATTTTGAATCATAAAAAGGCTGCTAAAAACATATTAAAAATTTGAATTAAGCAACTAAAGGGGACCCAAGGGCGAATTGCCAGGACCTATTCATTTTGAGGTGTTAAAAATGATAATTGCATTAATTAAATACTGATTCCCCTTTTGGAAATTGCAATTAATTAGGTTTGTAGATGCATAATTGGGCCAATTAGAGGCTTAATTAAGTTCAATTAATTAAGGGGCCCAAACATAGTGTGAAAATGTGAAGGAGTACATTTTCCAACACTACAATATATATATATTTTTGTATGCTCATGTATATCTACGTACGTATATACTTATACAAAATCATTTATTCGTATCCATGCATACCTCATATATATATATATCTACTTATACACGTAGTTAGCCATTTCATTATATCACATTCATCTCATTGCATATACATCATTATTTCAATTTCATTGCATGAAACCATTGCATTTACATATTTTCATCTAACATTTAACTTGTCGATCATTATAGTCTCATAAATTCACACTGCATTCCAAATTTAAGTGAAAAAGTAAATAGTAATTCAGGGATGGGATGTAACATATTGCCCCTTCATCATCCCCGATGATCTAGAGTATCATTGTACATATCAAATTCAACTGAAGTTTTCAAACATTGGTTCATAATCAAAGAAAAGATGTGGAAATTTTTGTTTAATCTCTAGATAATCTTCCCACGTTGCATCGTCTTTAGAATATTGGTCCCATTGGACCTTGTATTGCAAAACCTCTCTATTACGCAGGCGGAGCCTGCGTGCTTCGAGCACCTTAAGCGGCTCGATCATGACCACCCCGGGGTCCTGAACCTGAAGTGCATTCCAATCAATTATGTGATTATTTACTGGATAATATTTCTTAAGATAGGATGTATGTCCCCTTCCAGTTGACATCTCTCAGAGCTTATGATTAGCCTATTATGCTACCCTCGTAGGCTGATAGGATGGATAGAGGATCTTGATGGAGCTTGGCGTGGCTTCGGTCGTCAGAATTTACCAGTTGGCTTTCGTTCGGAGTCATTCGGACATCATTTGCCTGACTTGCTATTTTTAGTAAGTTAGGTCATTCAGCAGAGCACCCCTGCTATTTTTAGCAGTATGGTTTGGTCATGTGTAGAATCAGTCACTTCTTCACCAGCTTCAGACGGTTCGTGAATCGGACATATTTTGAGGGAGATATTAATATTTTAATTGTCAAATTAAATATTAATTATCTGGAGCTTATATTATAAAGTTATAATATTATTAAATATTATAACTTAAGTGATTTTGTAAAGGGGTCGACCAACATTGAAGAGGGGCCACTTTTTAATTATATTTTATAATTAAAAGTGTGTCGAGACTATTGAAAAATTAAAAGTTAAAATTTAACTTTTATTTAAATGATGCCTTTTGAGGAAAAAGTCGACCCTCTTGAGGATATAAGGGTTTTCATTGAAAACAGAGCTCATCATGTTGAAAATCGAATTTTTGATCAAGTCTTCTTCTGAGAACAGAGCCAAGGGTTCCAGTTTTCGTTTTGGCATTGGAGAACGAGCCATCTTCAGTGTTGCAGTTCAGAGGCTGTGAAATATCAGCTGATTTATTGCTTTCAGAGAGATATCTTCATTCAGAAGTTATCACAACACATTCACAGAGTTTTTTATCTTCAGAGTTTTGTTTTGGGAATCATCCGGGAAGGGATCTTCAGTATTGGCGCATCTTCTTCCAAGATTTGGCACTCATTTCAAGGGCCGTACAAATTGTACTTGCTGCTGTATTAGATCCGTACATCTGCTGCTACAGGGCCGTACCATTAAGAAAAGGCCGTACCTTTCAGCCTTGAGTAAATCGCCTTCTTCTTTGGGTTCCTGGCTTCACACATCTGGGCGCCTATGCATCTGGAAGCTTTTGTTCTCACCTGGCGAAGGGAGAAGTCTTCATTTGGAGGGCCGTACTGATTTATGTCTCTCAAAGGTGGCTGCAACCAGGTTTTTTGAATATTACAAATCCACTTGCTTTTTTACTTGCATGTCAAAGATCTATCATTGTAATGATCTGGAATGAATAATAAACCTACCGGTTATCTATTTCATAGATTATTTGCTTCAGTTCGCACTACCTTGAATTTATCTAGATTTTTGAATCATTTCTTTCAAAATCGCATTTTACCTCTTTATGCAAAAAAACACCAAAAACATCAAAAACGTTCAAAACAAGCAAAAACAGACAGTTATCAGAGATTAGTGAGACCAGGGGTTTCTACAGTGGTATCAGAGCTAAATCCTGCTATCCTGAGGGTTTAACACTCTTATGCAGCCACAAGAGGTTGGGCCTCACAGGTATTATACTCGCAGGAGAGCCTTGATTGACAGGCAACAGGGTTTGAATAGGCAGCCGGGTACCATGGCTGATAGAACAGAGATTCCTCAAAACTCTAGGGATCAAGATGATGCAGAGGTTCTACACACTCTTAGAGATTTACGAGCAGGACAACGGCAGTCCAACGATGTACTACAGCAGTTGACAGTGGCAATCCAGAGGTTAGGTATGCCGAGGAGACCGTCACCACATCGTGACGAGAACATGAGTGATGCAGGATCACGGAGAGCACCTAGGACTGTTTCACGGACGGCAGACAGGCCAACTAGGCCTACTTTTGTGAGACAGGAGCCCGATGAGGCTATTGCAGGCGAGGAGCATGAGGAAATGTTCGCTGATACACTTATGGCAGCGAACGATGAGTGGGAGTTACTATCACCAGAGGTCAGAGAAAGGATTACCTTTGACAGATTTATCACACAGAGGAGAGAGCATCACAGGGGTCGACACGATTGGAGGCCTAGACACAATAATAATAGTGATCTGAAGCATGCCACAAACAGACTTACTCTATCTATGTTTGACGGTAGTGGCAAGGTCACAGCATAGGCCTAGATCAGTAAACTTGATACTTTCCTCACATTGCGTCCTATGGCTGAGGAGGATGCTATTAGGTATGCTACATTGCATCTTGAGGGAGCAACTTATGACTGGTGGCACCACGGGATGGTGAGACTCCAGCACGATCGTATCACCACATACCAGGAGTTCGTTGACAGGTTGGTGGAATGATTCGACAGGAAGGATCCAAAATCCTATTTGTTGTACCCCCAAAATTAAAATTTTCGTTACACTTAGACATCTTGAAGAAATGAGTAAAAGTCTTGTCAAATCAGTCAAAAAGGTCAAAATTTGGGTGTGCATGTCTTGCATGGAGGGTTAAAACACAAAATTTTCAATTTCTGACGATTTGGGTCTGCTAAGAGCAGCTTAACTTACAAAACCCAGATCTCAGTTTTTCATCCCTAAATTTTAGGAAAACTGCTATTTTTAGAAATTTTCTCGAAATAGTAACGTTTTCTGGGTTTTTCTGGGTTTCTTCGAAGCAGGATCTTGCAGCAAAATTGTTACAAAAATAGAAAATTTCTAAAATAGAAAAGTTGGTCGGCGAGTCGGCCCGATTTTGATTAGCTCAAAATATGTCCGTATCAGGCTGGTGCAGTCAGAATCTTAAAATAATCAGTTTTGCCCTACTGGGTCTATTCAGCTTTTTCAGAAGCATATCTGGAGTTCCGAGGTCATCAATGGAGGTCATCCGACTGCCAGGCGTTAATTTTAGCATTCAAAACTTCCAGCAGAAAGTGAAATGATGAACATGCACGAGGATCGAGGAAGAAAATTGAAAAGTCATGAAAATTTTCTAAGTCTGCTAGGTTTGGGCGCCCCAGTTGAAGAAAGGCGCCCACCTTTTCAGGGTGCCAAATGAAGGAATTAGGGTTACGGTCTTCAATGAAAGTTGTTCAGTGTTCAGTCAGCTTCGCGATGAATATCCCCGTCAGAGCATCTGATGATCCAGTCTCCGGCAAATTCAAGTCAAAGTAGAAGGTATGAAGTGAAAATCTGAAACTTGAAGTTGAATAAATTATGAATTTTTCTAAGTCTGGAGAAACTGGGCGCCCTAAGAAGAGAAAGGCGCCCAACTTTTCAAGGGTGCAAACAGAGGAATTTGCAGTCGAAGCTATAACGGGATGTCTTCAGAATTCAACTGGCTTTGCAGTGAGCTATTTAGCACGACAAACGGAGCTCGCAGTCGTCAGATTCAAAAGGCTGAACAGAGGGTCCGACGAGGGGTGAAAAGAGAAATTCAAAGCAAGAGTGAAAAAGTCAAAAAATAAACTAAGTGTTAGTAAACTGGGCGCCCCCAGTCAAGATAGGCGCCCAACCTTTTGAAGGGTGAAAGTTCACTTTTTGGCAAAAGTGTCTCCAGAAGACCCCTTTTCATTTTCAGTCAGCTTCGCGATGAGCACAAACATTCAGCGATCCGACGTCCGAAGCTCAAAATTTGACAAGATCATCTGTCGAAGAGAAGTTAATGAAGAACTTGGAAATCAGAAAAATGGCTAACACTGGAGAAGTTGGGCGCCCCTAGAAGGAAAAGCCTCCCATGAATTCGGAGGCCGAAATCAAGTTTTTAGCAGGAGGTGCCTCCAGAACATCTTCTTCAGAATCAGTCCGGCTCCGCAATGAACCACTCAGCTCGCCTGTCGGGTAAACCAATCAACGAGAAATCAGTGGCAAAGTGGCATGTTGAAATTGAGAAAAGTTGAAAAAGTTGAAATTTTGACTGACACTGGTGAAGTTGAGCGCCCCTCTTGGAGAAAGGCGCCCAAACCTTCATGCCTTAGAAGATTTTTGAAGATTTTCAAATTTCAAAATTTGCTTGAGAAGAAGATGGCGTCCAAGTTGAGAAGATGAGATTTAGGGTTTTGAAATAAAAGCAGAAAAAAAAGCAAAACCTAAAATCAAAACCTAAGTCTATTTAACACTTCTTTTCAATGTATTTTTCATTATTTTTGCAGGTAGCATCCAGAGGAGAAAGTTGGAGCAGCAAGTTTGAAGAATTTTTGTGATTAAAGAATTCATAGTTGCTGGTTTTATATCAGATTTTTCAGACCAGCAAGCATAAACCATTGTTCTTTCAAGCTTTTTGTTCCAGAAGATCAAATTTTTCAAGCAGAAGGCCAAGGCTTTCAATTTTTCAGTTATTTGGGTCTTTTTGTCTCTATCTTCTGAAGAATTTTTCAAGAACTTCATCAAAGTTGCAGCAAAGTGCTTTTTATCTTGCATGTCGATAAAAACAGTGCATTCAAAATTCGAACCATGCGGGTCCTTTCAATCACGGTCATGCGGAAGAAAACCCATGTCGCCCGGTTTTCAAAACCTAGGGTTAGGCTGCTTTTCGGAAATCAAAGCGTCGAGTTTTGCAAATCAATCAAGCGGGTCCATTTCCTAGCGATATTAGACAAAACCCGGTGCCGGCTTTTTGAGGAAAAATTAGAAGAAATTAGGGTTCTTTTTGATCAAAAATTCAAGATTTTCAAAAGCGGATGATAAAGGGTTGTCTTGTATCGTCGTGAACAAAACCCATATCTGAGAAAAATTCTCAAAAAAATTAGTCGTTGAAGCACAAAAATCAGCATTCTAAAATGAGAATTGTTCAAGACTTATGCGAACGGGCCCAGTTCACAGTCATTCTTGAGTTTTTACGAAATGAATTACACTCTAATGTTTTCAAAAAATTCAGTCGGCACTTTTTTCTGAGTACATCAAAAGCGGTAGAGAGCGGACTTGCATCATATCAGCGGGTGTTGAAACCTACGCCTTGCTTAAGAGAAGCGAGCAACACTTCAATCAAGAACTTCCAGGTAAATGCAGACTCCTCGCAGCAGCATCTATTCCTATATCAGTTCAGAGCCTTGAGTTCGTAATCGCTTGCATTAAGCATTACAACCCGGCTACTAGGGAGATCCAGTCAGCAGATGGTAGGTTGATTTGCAGTTTAAAGCCTGACATGGTTGAAAAGTGTTTTTCCATGCCCCCATGGCCTGAAAGTGTAACTCTTTCGAGGGATGAATGTGAAAAGATGTGGAACATGCATAAGGACAAATACAGCAAGAAGATTGCACAGAGATGGATGAAAGAAAAACATAAGACATTGCCCAAGAATGTCGGGCTTGAGGAAGTACAAATCAGTTCCAGAATGTTGTTCATAGTTGCAGCCCAGTTGGTGGAAGGATAGGTCATGTTTCAATGATGTCAGCAAAGTTCAATAAAGCGGCCAATGAGATTGAAGATTTCCAGAGATCTATTGCAGATGCCGAAGATATTCTTGAAAAGCGGTGTTTTGTTGTTGATGGCATAGATGCACCGAATCGGGACACAATCTCAGACTTCCTAGCGGATGTGATCGAGCTTTAAAGCAGCTTTCTTCTAGAAGCTTTCTTTCCCGCTTTCTTTCTATTCTTGGAATAATCCTTATCCATTCTTTGAGGATAGAAAAAAGATAAGATGTAATAGTTGGCGTTTCGCGCTTTTTCTGCTTTCTAGGGTTTTATCTTTCTAGATTTAGTAATAAAGCTTGCTTCAACGAGGCAAGCCTAGATTAATGAAACAAGGAGATTTTAGGAGTTCCTCTCTCTGCTTCTCTATAAATAAGAGCCTTTGCTCATTTGGATTTCTTTGCAGTTGTGTGAGAACAAAACGCTGAGCCTATTGTGCCTTCTATTTGTTGCTCAAGTATTGTTCATTTGTGTTGTGATAAGCAAATTGTTGAGCCTCTTTAGCCAACAAAGAGTTAGTGAGATTGCTGTTTTCTATTGTGTTAAGAATAAGTTTGCAAGCCTCCTTAGCTGCAATTTCTTATTCAAGGCATGTTAGAAGGGAGTTTTGTTTTAGAGATTTGAGTAATAAAATCATGAGCCTCTTTAGCCTTGGTCTAAAATCTCAGATTTCCGTTATCTATGTTATGCTTTCATGATCTTTATTTCAGCTTACAGTGAAGTGTGTAGGTGTTTGTTGAGAGAGAGATTGTTAAAGTATTTTTGTCAGAAAATCTACCTTGTTAATTTCTAACTTCTCTTGTACGCTGTGCTTGAGAGGTTAGGAGCGTCTTTAATCCTAAGTTGAGTAGGTAGTTGAACTTCTTATATCAGAAAATCTCAGCTGCGGCGTTTGTGTTTAAAAACCTTGTGCTCTAAGCTAATCAAAAAGATAGGCAAACTTTCTTTCAAACACCATCAGCAAGAGGGAGCTTCCCCTCCTAATTTGAAGAGCAGTTTATCTGTGCATAGCTGTCCGTTTTCAAATCCGCATTCCAGAGGTGCGAATTTAAACGCCAACACTATTTCAGAGATTTGGCTCAGTTGCGATAGAGTGGTAGTTTGGAGTCTTACATAGATTACTTCCAGCGACTGTCAGTTATGGTTCCTAATATATGAGAGAGGCGTCTTGTAGTGCTTTTCATGGAGGGACTGTTGGAACCATTGAGAGGTTGGATCAAAGCATTTGATCCGCCTTCGCTACAGGAGGCTATGAAGAAGGCACGCAGTATGGAATTTGCAGCACCATCCAGCAAATTCAACTCCAGAAACACTTCTTCATTCCGAGACAATAAGGGATTCAATAGAAACAGAGAGAAATCAGATTTTAACAGAGAAAAATCAGATTTTAAGAGTGATTCAAAGGGAAAATCAGCAGCACCCTTGGATCGTGAGGCTCTTAATGATTTACGCAGGAAGAAGCTTTGCTTCTACTGCAAAGGTCCCTATGATGCCAACCATGATTGTCCTTTGTGGCCTAAGGGCAAGGCAAATCGAGTGATGTGGGCTTATTACAAGGATTCAGAATCTGAGAGTTTCGAACAGTAGGAGAGTTCTGAGGAGTCAGAGTCAGAGGCTTCAGAGCCTAAGGCAGAGGCAGGGTCAGAGCTCTAGATTCAGGAGGCACGATTGTCTAGTATTCAGCAGGAGGGTTCATTTAGACTTCGTGGAGTTTTGGCAGGACAGAGGGTCATCACCCTTCTTGACACAGGAGCCACCCACAATTTTATTGATGCCAGATTTGTGGAGAAACGCAGACTCATAACTGAGGAGTTCGAAGGCATTAGGGTTAAGGTGGCTGATGGTTGCACTCTCAGATGTGATCGTATGATTAAGGATCTCCCCTTGCGCTTGAATAACTATGAATTCAAGGTTGATTATTACGTGGTGAACATGGGAGATATTGATTTAGTCTTGGGCATGAAGTGGCTTCATTCCCTTGAGGAAGTCACTCTTCGTCTCAAAGACATGGAGATTCGGTTTGATGTGGATGGGAAGACACATATCTTGAAGGCCATTCGGGACAGCAATGTCAAGACTATTTCCTTCCGTCGGATGGAGAGACTCATGCGGCATGACATGGTAGAGTGGGTTGCCGAGTGTACATTGACACCTATACAGGAGGGACAGCATAAGACGGAGTATCATCCTGACATTCAGTAGTTGAGAGTCAAGCATGAGAAGGTTTTCAGTGATATTCCACCAAGGAGACCTCCAGACAGGGGCATTGAGCACATTATAGAGCTTGAGGAGGGCGCTAAGCCCGTCATGATTACTCCGTACAGGCATCCTAAGCGGCTTAAGGATGAGATAGAGAAGACTATCAAGGAGCTGCTTGCGATGGGTCACATTCGACCGAGTAAATCACCATTCGCTTCTTCATTTGTCCTAGTGAAGAAGAAAGATGGTACCCTTCGCATGTGCATAGATTATAGAGTCCTGAATAAGAGAACTATCAAAAACAGGTACCCCATACCTCGTATAGATGAGCTTATTGACAAGCTTCATGGTGCATGTTATTTCACGAAGATAGATTTGAGATCAGGGTATCACTAGATTAGAGTTCGTGAGCAGGATATTGAGAAGACCGCTTTTCGCTGTCATTGTGGACATTTTGAGTTTGTGGTGATGCCATTTGGGCTAACCAATGCTCCAACAACTTTCTAGTCTACTATGAATAGGGTCTTCCATTCGCAGTTGAGGAGATATGTACTTGTCTTCTTCGATGACATCTTGATATACAGCAGGACATGGCAGGAGCATTTGGCTCACTTGGAGACAGTAATCAGTATTTTGGAGAGGGAGTCCTTGTATGCCAAGGAATCCAAATGTGATTTGGGGATGACCGAGTTGTTATACTTAGGTCATATTATCAGTGCAGAGGGAGTGCGGATGGATCTTGAGAAGATCCGTGCTATCATAGATTGGCCTACTCCGGCGAACCTTACACAGTTGTGAGGATTTCTTGGCTTGTGTGGTTTTTACTGCAGATTTGTGAATGGTTATTCACGTCATGCAGCACCTATGACAGATCTGTTGAAAAAAGGTGCATTCTGTTGGACTCCTGAGGCACAGGAGTGTTTTGTGAGGTTCAAGGAGCTGATGACTACGTGTCCAGTGTTGGCACTGCTAGATTTTACGAAGCCTTTTGAGCTTCAATGTGATGCTTTTGGTGAGGGCATTGGAGCGGTGCTTATGCAGGACAAGCATCCGATCGTTTATGAGCAGGAAGCTCAGAGGCCCAGAGAGACTTTACAGTATTTACGATAAGGAGATGTTGGCCATAATGCATGCCTTGGCCAAATTTAGGCAGTATCTCGTGGGCAGTAAGTTTTGCATTAAAACTGACCACAACAGTTTGAGACATTTCCTGGGGCAGCGAGACTTGAATGATCGTCAGCAGAAGTAGGTGAGTAAGTTACAGGCATATGACTTTGATATCACCTACATCAAGGGTACCCAGAATGTAGTGGCTGACGCTCTCTCACGCAGGCCTTATCTGAGCTCTATGGTTCACATTACAGAGGATTGGAGGCATTTGATTGTGGCAGAGTATGCCAAGGACACTTGGGCATCCAGTATTGTTGAGGGATCGATGGTTGACACCAGATACACGCTTGTGAATGACTTGATCATTTACAAGAACAGGATTTATTTGATCCCAGGATCAGAGATGAACACTATCATTAGCCTTTCATGATGTACCTACAGCAGGGCATCCCGGGTACTTCAAAACGTACAGACAAATTCGGGAGAGATTTACATGGAAATGACTTAAGGCATATGTTCTTCAGTATGTGCGTGAGTGCCCTGTTTGTTAGCAGAACAAGCAGGAGAACACGTATTCGGCAGGATTATTGCAGCCACTTCCGATTCCTGACAGGAAGTGGGAATGCCTGTCGATGGATTTTATTACGGGCTTGCCTAAAGCCCAAGGACGGGATTGCATATATGTAGTTGTGGATCGACTGACGAAGTATGCACACTTCTTTCCGATTACCACAACCTACACAGCTACACAGTTAGCAGAGGTCTTCTTCCGTGAGGTCTTCAGATTACATGGGTTGCCTCGGAGTATAGTCAGCGAGAGGGATAGTCGGTTCTTGAGTCACTTCTGGCAGGAGGTGTTCAGACTTTGTGGGACCGAGCTTACACCGAGCACCAGTTACCACCCGCAGGCTGATGGTCAGACATAGATAGTGAACAAGTGGGTGGAAGGTTACCTCAGGAACTACATTGCAGGGCAGCAAAAGGCATGGGTCATGTGGATTTATTTGTGCGAGTATTGCTACAATACCACATTTCACATGACCATTCAGATGTCCCCCTTCGTGGCGTTGTACGGTTATGAGGCGCCTAGCTTTCTGGATTTGCTACTGAGTGACAGTAGAGTGCCGAGTGCTGGAGATCTATTGCAGGAGAGTCAGGACACTATGAGGGCTCTCAAGGAGAATATTGCTAAGGCATAAAATCAACAGAAGCAGTACGCAGATCAAAAGAGGACAGAGAGGTCTTTTGAGGTGGGAGACATGGTATACCTCATGCTGCAGCCCTACCGTCAGTCTACTCTTAGGAAGAGTGGTTCAGAGAAGCTTAAGCCACGATATTATGGTCCTTTCAGGATTCTGAGGCGTGTTGGAGAGGTGGCTTATGAGCTAGAGCTTCCGGCGGATAGTAAGGTCCATAATGTTTTCCGTGTCATGTCCAAGAAAGCGTTAGGTGTGAGTACCTTGATTTTACCTCCCTTAGATGATGAGAAAGTTGATCTTAGTACACGAGTCTATCACGAATCTGAAGAGAAACTGATTAGTAGAAGACTATCGAGAATATTTGGTGAAATGGAGGAATTTGCGGTGGAGGATGCTTTCACGTGGGGAAGCCGAGGATATTTCTGCGGCATCGAGGAGTTGAGATTGTGAGGACAAGCAATTCGAGAGGAGGAAGCTGTCATGTCCCCTTCGGTTGATACTCTCGAGCTTATGATTAGCCTATTATGCGACCCTCGTGGTGATAGGATGGATAGAGGGTCTTGATGGAATGGCATTAACCGGTGTGAGTACCGATTGGCTTTGGTTGAGTCATTGGGACATCATTTGCGACTTGCTATTTTTAGTAAGTTAGGTCATTCGGCAGAAACGCACTATTTATTTTTAGCATTATGGTTTGGTCATGTGCAGAATCAATCACTTATTCACCAGCTTCAAACGGTTCGTGAATCGGACATATTTTGAGGGAGATATTAATATTTTAATTGTCAAATTAAATATTAATTATCTGGAGCTTATATTATAAAGTTATAATATTATTAAATATTATAACTTAAGTGATTTTCTAAAGGGGTCGACCAACATTGAAGAGGGGCCACTTTTTAATTATATTTTATAATTAAAAGTGCGTCGAGACTATTGAAAAATTAAAAGTTAAAATTTAACTTTTATTTAAATGATGCCTTTTGAGGAAAAAGTCGACCCTCTTGAGGATATAAGGGTTTTCATTGAAAAGCCAGGGGCTCATCATGTTGAAAATCGAAAATTTTGCAGTCAAGTCTTCTTACGAAACGAGAGGCACATGTGTCCGTTTTGTACTTTGCACTTCTCCGGTGATTGATATTTTATCGAGAGTCTTTGTCGACTAGTCAAAGAGGCGAGAATTAGGGTTTTATTTGTTTAGTGGAGTTCTCTTGAAGATTCAGGGTTTTGTTTGTTGGAGTTTGGGTGTTCGGATTTTGGATTCCTTCTGGGTTTGCAGAGAGCTTCGCAATGGTGGCGCATGCATTACATTCCAAGCAACTTTCCGAATTTACTATTTTTAGTAAATCCTATTTTTGGCAGTGGTCCAGTCAGCACCAACTCGGTCAACTTTCCTCTTCTGGCAGTTCATTTGGGTAATTCTAATTTTTGGCTTAAGGGGTTCATTTTGGAGGAATAAGTATTTTAAAGACAATAATGTTTTATTTTATAAAATAACCCCTTGTCCTAGTATTATGACTTTAAGTTGTTTTAAAGAAGGGGACCTTGAGGGGTATTGTCTCATGAAAGAAATATTTTATATTTCTAAAGTCAAAAATATTACTTGGAGAAAAGGACGCCTTTTTATGAAGGAAAAGATTTTAAAATAAAGAAATATTAACTTCATGAAAGGGGGTGCCCAAATTGGAGGGAAAAGAAGATAGTTACAAAATTGAAAATTAGGGTTTCTTTCTAGAAGCTTCCGGAGGGTCCTCTCAAAATTATAAAAGGGAGCTTTGGGTCTTCATTTAGACATCTTATGACTTCTATATTGTTATGCTGCCGAAATGGTAACAGGATTGCTTCGAGGAATGAATGCCTCCTAGCTTGGGCTCGACTTCGTGCTTGAGAGATAGCACCTAGTAGAGAGGTTTGCTTGTTTTGAGTGTCATTTTGTAGTGAGGTTCGCATTGTAGCTTGACATTTTGCTTTGTAGTTCAGTTTATTGCATTTTATGTCATTTTCTGGAGTTGCTGATAACAGGGCTGAATCTGTAGTTTCACTCATAAATCAAAAAATACAAAAAGAGTTGTTCTGGGTATTGTCTCATTGGTTTTCTCTGTTGGAAGATACCCTTCATGAATATTTGCAGATTTTAATATGAAGTTTCTGATTTTATAAAGCAAATTCGTCATTCCTTGAAAGCCCTACATTCTGGAGTGCTTTGGAATCCGTACCATTAATTAATAGCCACTTTTAGCTGCCCTTTCTCATTACTAAACTAGGCGCCATCATTTTGAGGGTCTATTGCATCAGATTTGAAGTCATTTGGGTCAGTTTTGAGTGAGTTGTGAGCATTTCAGTGGATTCTAGGGTTGCTGGTTATGCATTTCAAGTTGCTGTTCTGTCATATCAGATTTTGGAAAGTGCATTTTTGGTGAAGGTTTGGTGTTAGGAAGTCTTACTAAGCTTGGTGGAGGTCACATTTTCTATTGCAGCAATTGAAGAGCTTCTAATCCTTGTTCTTGCAGGCATTCTCTATATTATTGTAAGCTGAACAGTAGTACTGTCAGCATTTCTCTCAACCTTGCTTATCATGTTGTAATTGCCCACTGAATAAGTGGAAGAGGCTGGCTTGCCGCCTATTTACTTTGATTTGCATTGTAATATCGTACGTCTCCGCCCTATGGTAGCTCCATTCCCACTCCGGGTTTGAAAGCACATTCTGGGTGTTGAGTTTATTTGAAGTTGCATTTGTATTTCTTTCAATCTCCACCATATGGTCGCCTCATTCCATTCTGGTTTGGGTAGCACATACTTGGTGTCGAGTTACTTTCAGTTGCAGTTCTGATTTTTTGTACTGACGATCCTCTTGCCATATGACAGCCTCTCTCATGTTGAGATTGAGTGCGCATTCTTGGCAAAGAGTTATATTGTAACTGCTGGTTTGATTTATCTAACCCTAACGGGTGTGTTGCATTGCTGATTGTAATTCAAAAATCGAAAAAATTTGGTCCGGTTCATTACAGAGCCAAGGGTTCCAGTTTTCGTTTTGGCATTGGAGAACAAGCCATCTTCAGTGTTGCAGTTCAGAGGCTGTGAAATATCAACTGATCTATTGCTTTCAGAGAGATATCTTCATTTAGAAGTTATCACAGCACATTCACAGAGTTTTTTATCTTCAGAGTTTTGTTTTGGGAATCATCCGGGAAGGGATCTTTAGTATTGGCGCATCTTCTTCCAAGATCTGGCACTCATTTCAAGGGCTGTACAAATTGTACTTGCTGCTGTGAAGGATGCATGTTGGGGCAGAACGGCGTGAACGTGGCAGGTTTGGGCATCTTCATCGCCGAGGGCGATGATTTATATCTCTCAAAAGGCAGAGCACAGCGGTTTTGAATATTACAAATCCACTTGCTTTGCTTGCATGTCAAAGATCTATCATTAGCAATGATCTGGAATGAATGTCAAACCTCCTGGGTTATCTATTTCATAGATTATTTGCTTCAGTTTGCACTACCTTGAATTTATCTAGATTTTTGAATCATTTCTTTCAAAATCGCATTTTACCTCTTTATGCAAAAAAACACCAAAAACATCAAAAATGTTCAAAACAAGCAAAAACAGACAATTATCAGAGATCAGTGAGACCAGGGGTTTCTACATAGGAAACATGAAATACATTATGCATCCTAGCAAGAACGGATAGTAGAGCAATTTTGTATGCAACCGGGCTAACTTCCTCAAGAACTTCGAAAGGACCTACATAGGGTGGAGCTAACTTAGAAGACTTCCCAACTTGATTGCGCTCTTTTGAGGTTTAACTCTCATCAAAAAATTTTCTCCTATTGAGAAATGTTTGGGTACGCGTTTGGCATTAGCATAACTCTTTTGTCTATCATTGGCTTCAGCTAGCCTTTTTTTGATCAAATTGATTTGTTCTTCCATTTTCAAAAGCATTTCTGGACCAAGGCTAATCCTATCTTCTAGCTTATCCCAGCTTATAGGAGTTCGACACTTTCTGCCGTACAATGCTTCAAATGGAGCCATTTTAATGGCAGAATGATGGGAATTATTATATGCAAATTCCACAAGCAAAAGATAGTCCTCCCACTTATATTGCTGATTGATGCAATACTATCTCAGTAGGTACTCCAACACTTGGTTCTCTCTTTCCGTTTGACCATCTGTCTTCGGATGGTACGCTGAACTTATGTTCAATTGAGTTCCTAGTGAGATAAACAAGGTTTGCTGTAATGAACCGGACGAATTTTTATTTATTTTTTGAATACAATAGGCAATGCAACACGCACCCGTTAAGGTTAGCTCTAAAACCAAAACGATGCGGAAAACAACTCTAACCAAGGATGTACACCAGGATCCCAATATTGGGCAAGGTGTGAGCATATGGTCAGAGGATCAGATGCTATGTAGAACTGGAAAAGAACTTTAACCAAGAATGCATCTAGGATAGACGAGCATATGGTTAGAGGATCTTATGCATGCTGAGCTGAAAGTAACTCTAACCAAGATGGCACCGAGAGATGGCGAGCATATGGTCAAAGGGTCCCTAAGGCTACTAACTGAAAGTAAATAGGCGGCGAGCCAGCCTCTTCCACTTATTCAGCAGGAATTACAAGTAAGTAAAAGAGAAGAAGTGAGAATGCTGACAGTACTACTGTTCAACTTACAATGAATTAGAGTTCTTGCCAAGAACACAAGATGAGAAGCTTATCAATGCTGCAATAATGTTTAGCTACTCTCCAATGCCCACAGGACCTTTTAGAATCAATTTCTCACTC